>CALNXI010004227.1:0-23035 GCA_942486025.1 Porites evermanni
CAGGCAATTTGTCTTCAAAAGTTGCAAGCTGTGGTTATAACCTTGTCGTTAGTAAATTTTCTCGAAGAATACCTCATAGTAAAACGGACTTTAACGACATTGATTTCCTTGCGTTGTACTGGAAATGTGCATGCGTAGGTCCGATTTTTTTCGAGCTGCATTCACAAAATGTGCTCATATAAGGAAGTTCCTGGATATATAAGGTCCGGAGCTCCACTGTGGACACAAAAACAACATATCTTTGGACAGTGATTTGCCCAAAAAATTTAACGCTTGCCCACAATGTGTTTGAAGTCACTGAACTTTGTCGCACTAGAGCTGATATTTTAAAACCCACGCTCGATCGGACACTCGCAGTTTCGCAGATCACTAAAATATAAACAAAATCCTCAATGTAGAAGTTATTGCGTTGCCTTTATGTGGGCAGAAAAAAGGTCAATCTTTGTCTAGTAAAATCTTCCCAAAAATCGGTTTCAAAGCAACTATAGTTTTTTAAACTTGCTCATTTCGCGCAGATATATAAATTTTGCTTTGTGTTGTCAAGTTGAACACGCATAACATCTGTCAAAAACCAACGCGTAAGTAGGATTTCCTTCAAACAAAGTTAAAGTTACATTATTTCAAAAACTTCTTGCTGACAATGATGAAATGAATTTTCTGTACGAAAACAACCTACCTAAAGACCTTAAAAGCAAAGGATCAGTTGCAACTTGGCAGCCAAGCCATGATTCACCATTAAGCTATTTTAAGCTTTGCGAGGGTCTTCGTTTAAGCAAATTAAACTTAGCCGATCATTAGAAAATACAGAAAATTACATATAAGGGTTTGTTTTGCTCGCCTCAGTCAAATCCAGCTGCAGCCGTTGTTTACGGGAAAAGAGTCAATTGTTTTGAAGTCACTGCCGACAGTTGTCGTTCTCTACTTCACAGCGAGTGAAAAGGACAATTTGCGTACGGAAAGTTATTCTTATAAAGAACAGAAACTTTTACAGTGCACTAGAAAACAAAACAATGTAATGAAAAATGAAAAAAACTCTGATTACTATTACTTGAGCAACAGAAAAATGATCCTGAGTAAACTTGTTGGCCTTCTATTTCCGAGAAAGTTTAATAAGCGCACAAGTTTGTTCACTCTGATGCGTTATAACAACAATATGGTTCTTTGACTGACGACAAAGATAAAGCTGGTTCTGCAAAGGTAATAAATCTGGGCGTGTAAAAAAAGTAACCGTAACTACTAATAACAGAATACAAGCGAGTTTTAATTCAACCCGGAGAAATCAACTCATAAATTAATCGGATGCACAATTAGAAAAAATACTCGCCTCTTTAAAAATGTTCAAAACCTTTTATTCCACCTCAGACTGACAGAATGATCCATTTTTCCTTTAACATTGGTTGTTCTGAATCCAAAGTAATTTTCAAGCGACGAAAAAAAGCAAACACGTCAAATAAAAATGCTTTACAGGGAGCAAACATTCGCACCTCGTGCATTTCACTCAGAACTCCAGCGACAAACAAACACAGTCAACACACAGAAAAGCCCGCCTTGAGCCCGCGGTAAGGGATGCGCGGAAGCGTGCGCAGAACGTTTTTCCGCCCTGAAGTAGATTACCACATTTTCTTACCCATGGTGCTCCGCTGCGCGCGCTTCGCGCCCGAGAGCTCCGCTATTAGCCCTAATTTAAGGAAACCAAATTAGACTCAAAAATGGGACTCTATTTTACGCACCGAAACGGCCCTATTTTGGGGGCTAAAACAGATCTTTCTGATTTACAGTGTGGTTTTCTTGCCCTGGGTATCGGCACCCCCTAGCTATTTAACACGTCAAATATCATGGGCGCTTTCTTTCTTCTTTTCGACGTAGCCATAGATATTTCCATCGGGAAATTTATCTCAGGAAATTCCGGTCACATGCACCACACCAATATCCCAAGGTAAAAGTGTCCAATGTAACCACAACTATCTAGGTTCCCTTTCATAGAAGACCTAATTCACAAATTGCAGCATATTCATGTGTTACATACTCCTAGTGCTCAGTTTAAGAGAACAGTCTTACCAACAGGATCCATGACAAATCCTCTTCTCTTTTCTTTGTACAGATACCTGAAACGGTTCACAATAAGTTTTAGTCATAAATCAGTCTTCAACTCGGTGTCAAATCTAAAAACATGCCAAAGTAATTAATTGCCCTGCTCAGTCACAAAGGACTTCAAAACTTTAACACAACACTTGAAATAACACTTTTTAAATTATTCTGTGTCTTCACAAAATGCTAGACAAATTTAGAAATCAGCTTGAAACGAACGCACGCGTCTTGAAACGTGAGCGAAGTTTGTTGTTACTTCCGATTGGTCATACTGAAAGGAGGGTGGAATTTGTAACAGCCTCCGCCTCTCCCAATTAATCAATCCATCAGTTTAAAGGGGGCATGTTATGATTTTTTGGCGTCAAAGCCGAGCTTAAATCGTACTCGGAACTCTAAATGAATGATACGAAATAGTTCTAACAGAAAGCGAAAACAAAGCATAATTGATTTATCGCCATTTCTCTAAAGCAAAGGGCTTTAAATTTAAAAAGTTACCCAAGTTTTACAAGTTGTGATCCGTTTCCATACTGGCAATCAAAAGCCAAAGCCGTGACATGCATTTATAGCATTTATAGTTGAGGTATAGTGCAACACAGCCTCCCACGCAAACGTTTTTTGGGGAGTTCGTTTTTCATCCCTCCCCTAAAAACGCCTGCGTGGGACGCTAAGTGCAACACTGAAAATTAGAAAGTGCCAATTCAGCCCGGCTGGCCAAAGTCTGATTCAGCCCCTCCGAATCCATTTGAACACAAATTAAGCCATAACAGCCCCATCAAAAGGCTACTCCAGCCTACGCTGGGACCCATTTCAGCCCCTCGGGTCCACATTAGCCCTAGGTAATTGGACCGTATTAGCCCTGATTTAACGGAGCCGAACCAGACTTAAAAATAGGACTGAATTTTACCCACCGAAACGGCCCCACTTTTAGGCTAAAACAGATTTTTCTGATTTACAGTGTCATGGCAGAGTAATTTTAAATAAAACTGAACCGTTCTCTCGAGGTCTTCTTTGATTTCAAATTGTTTTGATGGTATTGACAATAAACTCATCTTCAGTTTCAAGGATTTTGAGAAGCAGTTGCTTTAATAATTTGAATCGCAGCCCATCAGGTACCTGGCACACAAGCGCAGCAGAGGGGACTTCAAGCAGTTAGATATGGCTGGGTCGCGATGCCAATCACTGGTCTCCAAGATCTCCTACAGAAGGAAGAAAGATATTTTTATGATTAACCTGCTGCAAGTCTGTCGAACAAGGCTATTTGCAAATGATAGACTTTTAGCAGTATTTCTAGGTTTTGGCTGAGAACCGTTGAGCCGTTACTTTTGAGCATGTAGTCACCATCTTGGATTATGCGAAGAACGCGACACCCACACAATCCCCAAGGATTCTCATCATCACCTCACCGTACCCAGAGCAATAGGGAGCTTTAGCAACGACGACGGCGACGGGAACCAGGACGTCAAAAAAGCAATAGGTT
Source organism: Porites evermanni (assembly GCA_942486025.1). Lineage (NCBI taxonomy): Eukaryota > Metazoa > Cnidaria > Anthozoa > Scleractinia > Poritidae > Porites > Porites evermanni. The sequence continues at coordinate 3,566 of CALNXI010004227.1, forward strand.
TATTACGCAAAACAACAACTTTGCACGTGCATCACGCTTTTTTGTACATTTCTTCACCGTCCTTGCACGACTACGACGTGAAAATGCCAAATTGCAAGTTTTATGGAGGACGTAAACAAGCGACGACGAATCTCTTTTCCTCTCTCTAAACTTGAGTGCGGTCCTCAAGAAATCAACTCCAGGGAAATTCGCCTGCACTTACCATTTTCTGCAAATTGGAATAAACGCGACAACGATTGAAAAAAACGGGAATTTTTTTTGCTACCGTTGCCGTTGTCGATGCTAAAGCTCCCTATTATGTCTCATAATCCAAGATGGCGACTTCATCGATTTTTAGCGCAAAGATTGAGGCAATGGTCAAAGTCTACCTAAATAATGGGCATCATGCCCCTTATTTTGATAACATGGAACAACTAAGTCCATTGTCTCAAATCGTAAAGTTACAAAACAAAGCGGTTCGTGTTATAAATGATGTTCCTTTAATGGAATCAATAACTCCACACTACACATCCTTAGGCCTTCTGAAATTTCCTGATATTGTTAAACTGAACACATGTATGCTTTTTTATGATTATTTCCACCATGAAAAGTTTCCTAATATACCTGTTTCATTAGTATTTGAACTACATAATTACAGTACCCGCAGTGCATCATCCAATCAAGTTGCAATACCTTTATTTCGAACTAATCTTAGGAGATTTTGCCCCAGCATTATTGGAAGTTTCTTTTGGAAGGTTATTCTGCAATGCATTAGAGACAAACCATCTTAAAAAATGTTTAAAAAAGCACTTTTACGCTAATACCTGGCTCAATACTAATGAATCAATATCCCTTTTATAACTTTCTGAGCTATTTGTCATTTTTGGTTTACTTTTTTATTAATAATCTTAAGTCCTTTGTTATACATAACTTTAAGGGGCACAATATTAGTTTATCTAGATGTGCCCCTCTCCTCTCCTTCCAATATACAATGTAATTCAATTTAAGTGTTGTAATTTCTATTTTACGCGTCTTTTTTCCTTTGTAAATCTTTATCTGTTACTATTATTATTTTTCTCAGTTATATTTACATAACTATGTATCACGCAGCTAGGAGTTGGAGGAATAAATAAATAAATAAGTTATCAGCAGGAAAAACACAGCAAAGGATGCCACATGTATACCCACCTTAAACACTACAAGCGAAGACATGTCCGTATTTTGACGAGCTTCAAGAATCTGTTTTTGTTCATCTTCCAAAAGAAGAGTTTGGGGAAGATCATTTTCTGTCAAGAAAATGAAGAAATCTTTCATTCAAGAAAGATGAAAACTATGAAGCTGGTCCTATGGTGAAAAGTTTATTAGGCGACAAACAGCCAGTTCAATAGGTGGATCCTGCATTTCCGTGAACAAAGGCACCAATTCCAGGCTTGGGTTGACAACATACAGTGCTGTGTAAAAAATTGTCCACCCAGCCTCGACCTCGTTTCATTAGGGTCGTTTGTACGAGAGAAAAAAGAGCCGCGGCTTACATAAGACACGAAAGGGACCGTTTATACGAGTACGGCTTACATAAGACGCAAACTGCTCGCAAAAATGGTTCACGGCTTAGTTCGCGGCCTGACCGGTCCAAATGATGACATACGGGAGCTTAAGCAACGACGTTTTTGAGCAACGCACGTCAACCGGAAGTGAGCCTTTTTCTCTTTTAATATGCCTTGACGCTACCAAATATGTATTGCTAAGTATCTTTACTCTTACTGAGACGAATTACCAGAAAATAGGGAAAAATTGCTGCTTAGTAATGCAAAACGGCCACTTTCGGTTGACTTGTGTCGCTTCAAAACGTCCTTGCTTAAGTTCCCTAGGGTTTGTTTGGGTGCCTCGCGTAATTTGCAACAATGGCTCCAAGATCTCCATACATTTCCTGAAAGAATTTAATATTTGATCAGAGCATTTTCCTGTAGTTTTCCTAACCTTTTCTCTTGATTATGTAAGGATATTGTAAGAAAAAAATTGATGTTAGTCACTCCTACTAATTAAAAGGGTCAATGGGTGAAGTGAGGCACCATAATGGTGTCTTGTGCAAGAACACAACATAACAGGAAGCTTCCTCTTGAAGCAACGAGGACGACGAAGACGTCTCTTAACAACTGAATATACCATGTTTCAAAATTCATCGCTCAAGATCCATGTCTTTCAATTTGTCAAATGTTGGCGAGATTTTTCTGGGCTTGAATTCTAAAGGACTGTATCTTAATCAAAAAATAATTTAGAAAATCGTTGCCTTGTGTGTTCAAGTCCTCAACGAAATGTGAAAGGATGCAGTTTTACGTCCTAATCGAACAACGACGGCAAAGAAATGTGCAAAAAAGCGTGATGTACGTTCAGCGTTGTCGTTTTGCCAATTTAAACCTGTTGCTTTTTTTGCCGTTTTCGTTGCCGTTGTTGTAATTTAAGCTCCCTGATAACCCCAGCGGGGAGCGAAGCCGGACATCTAAATACGGAGTTCAAAGCACTAGCCATAAACTTGGCCACCGCGTATTCCACCAGGAGCCGTTGTTCTAAGGTCAGTAAATATGAATATTTATACAGGGTCCTACCTTGCTGGTCTATAGCGTGGCTTATCTGTAATTTAAGCCACTGCCTAAACCCAGGAATCGGAGACAGTGTTGAGTACTGCGTGATGTTTGGAAACTCGTGCTGTAACTGCTCTACCACGTGTTTTATTAGAAAATTACCAAGATCTACACCACTAAGTCCTGCAGGAAAACAATAACAACAACAACCTTACTACGCAGGCGCGGATCTAGGATAAATACTGACTTATTTCCTAAACGAGCGCTGAAGGCGCAAGCTTCTAGTGGGGTCCGGGGCGGGCTCCCCCATGAAATGTTTTGGATTTTTATTCCTTAAAGTCCCCTTTCCTGGGTCTTCGAGTCATTCAAGCGGGATGTTGGCCAGATTTCAACTTGGAAAGTGTTTTTATTATTAAAAATATATTTAATATGAAAAATGTGACCGATTTTCGTAAAACGGTTGAAACCGGTGTGGATCCGCGCCAGCTACGATTTTACCATTTTCAACCCAAGAGTATTGTCTTAGGCTATTTTAACACTACAGTGTATACTGGATACCGAGTATGAACACCTATCCGATATGTGACTCACCACTTTCTAGATCGGCGCAGCGCAGCTTCGTTCGGTTACAGAAATCGCGCCGAAATTACAGTTCTTATGTATGAACAGAAGTCACAGCCAGTCATGATGGTTTTTGTGCCGGCGCAAAAGCTATCCGGTATAGAGTGAACAAAGCCTCGATCAGCTTTTAAAAGGATCGATAATAATTTATTCGTTTACGAAACCATCTGAAAGAATGCCGAAGAGGCTTGACTTAACCCATTCACCCCAATACCCACATACTCATGACATATCTCCATACACCGACTTAAATAATTAGTTGAGAGAATTTGATAACAGATTAGAGCATTTCCTAGCCAGCGAGAAAGCTCTCAGGGGCACTTTAGCAGCGGGGCGAGAAAAGGAAGGAGAGTTTGCAACTACGTCTCTAGAATTTGAATATCTACATCGAAAAAGTCGATGCAAAGAACTGATTGGTGGAGATGACATTAGTAATGACGTCATTGCCCTTGGCACGTGTTTCTCAATGTTTGTTTACATTCGCGCTCGTTTCCGCCTCCCGCTGATTGGCGGAAATCTGACAGCTCAGTCGACGGGGAGTCACAGGGGAACTGGAGGTGGAATTCAAATTCCAGAGACCGTAGTTGCAATCTCTCCTTCCTTTTCCTGCCCCTCTGCCAGAGCACCCCAGAGAGCTTGTCGCAGGCTAAGCACTTTCCCTTAAGTTATAATTTCATTCTCATAACCTTTTCTCTTCAATATGTGTTGATATTGTAAAGAAAAAATTGATGTTGGCCATTTTTGAGACTTACGGACTAGACCTTGTGCAAAAAGAGAAAAAGTCTCCATAACCAGATTTTGGGGTCAAAACGGAGGATTCTGTCAACTAAACTAATTCCTTGTTTTTCAAGACTTGCGGCATACATTCAGCTCGCTCTAAGACGACACCTTTGGAAAGGTACCAAGTGTCCGTATTATAGAGAGTCAAATAAAGGGAGTAAAGTTAAGGCAGAGACCAACTCTAGCTGTCCGTTTTACTGAGATGTCGGTCTTCTAAAGGTGTCCGTTAAGAGAGAGTCAAGAGGATTCTGTCAGTTGCGGAACTATGTCCATATACTATAAGATGCTCAATATTACCTTTCTGCGTCGAGGTAATAGAATAAAATACAGCTGTTGTCCTCTTCTCCAGTTCGTATTCATACTCGTCTCTATCAACCTCTGGTTCACTCAGTATAACCTGGATAAAAAATAAAAAGTTCTGATAACAACTAAACTACATCACTGCCTTCGTATAATAAAAATTATGTGCAGCAGAAGCAATGGTGCCAAAGAAATTTCCAGACTTGCGTTTTCCTACTTTGCTTTACCCACGAATCACTGTGAAATGTTTACTTTGGTGTACTAAATTAGAAAGTCAAGAAAAGAGAGAGCGCCCTAGAGTACATGTAGCCTCTTATGCATGTGTTTTCTTTTGGCTCGTGGAAACTTCACGATTCAAGACATGAAAAACTAAACAGCGAAACAAATGCCTGGTTTCACTGCCGTAAAAACAGGTTGTACAGAAGAATCCTGATTCGTCGAACCCTCGGTTTCTTGAAAATCTCGATAATTCAAACCAAAACTATAACTTTNATTCAAGACATGAAAAACTAAACAGCGAAACAAATGCCTGGTTTCACTGCCGTAAAAACAGGTTGTACAGAAGAATCCTGATTCGTCGAACCCTCGGTTTCTTGAAAATCTCGATAATTCAAACCAAAACTATAACTTTCCTTCGTAATTAAACACTACAATTTTATCCCGAGTTTTCAATACTCCGGATAATTCTAACCATATTCCTTTCTTCCGAGAAGGTAAGTAAAATCGCCTCTACACCATGATTCATTTTAAACTGCGATGATGTTTCAACCAAACTGTTATTAAACAAACCTGAATATTATCAGAAATTTCATATTCCAAGGCTGTATGTAAGACTACCACAGGCTCCCCAGGCATTGAGCGATGAGTGTAGATATAACACCGCCTGTCAGGAGCAAGCCGCCGCTTTAGATCTTCCCAGCCGTACATAGAATGTACTGCCTCGTAACGTATAATCTAAAAGAAACGAGCATGTACTAAGACATGTGAGAAAAGCTTTCCTTTAGCCTGTTCCAGGGGAGTACGGATCGAGAAAAAAGCGCGAAAAGCCGCGTGAGGGCTGGGGAGAGAGGGTCTACCCCAGTGTGACTGATTGCTGAACAGTAATTGATCAACATTGACTGGCAACGGCACCTTGGTGCATTATCCCCGTAACTGCACCCGAGTAAATTTCTATTCACACTGGCCGTCTACTTAACTACTACAGTATTTACTTCTAAGTCCAGATTAGTACGGTGTGTTCATTTTATCTTCTGCCAGGTTTTCTGTGCTGTTCCGGCGTTCTGAGTTTTAGCATAATTATGCAACGTTAATTCGCAAACAATAACAACGACAAGAAGAAAAACAAAAACAAAGATCGATTTCGGGTAAGCACCTTTTCAAGAATGCTTCCAGGTGAATCCCACGTGACTTGTTTAAGATCCAACAATCCAACTGCAAACCATTGAGCCAGTAAATTCTTGATGGAGGTGCTTAAAGCCTGAAGCTCTTGTCTGGCAACAGGGTCTTTCTCATCGTTCAATCCTTCCTTGGTAATAAAAGACACTTCACATTTAACCTTTTGCATCTGCCAGTCAACTAGAATTTTACTGTTCAAAAACGTGCCGAACTGCCGGTCGTAACCGAAGTCTGTGACTCAACGAAACTGAGAACGTTGCTTTGATGATCAGTGTTTCTATACATAAATGTAGCCAACTCCTTTAATAAGGACGACTGATCAGTTCATTTTTACATTGATGGTTTAAGGTTTGGCTTATTTTTATTTTCCTAATGTGACAGTAGTTCTACAGCTTGAAACATGGTCAACTTACCCACCGCAAGTATTCTGAACCATATCTTTGGTTAACTCGCACACTTCTTGATAAGTTCTTTGGTACGACGGTCAAAAACGACAACCCTTGATACAACACGTTTTAGAACAAAGAACACTAAACCAGCATTTTTTCGGTTAAAATTTTGTAACACAAAGTGGAGAAAATGTAGACGTGTGTGGGCGTTGGGGAGTGGATTCATGTGTACAATAGGTGAGTTAACACAAAGATCAATCAACTTGCATTCAGTTGTTACCTAACATCATTTTCATCCGCCTTCTCTTCTATCTTACCAGCAGATCATTTCTCATGTCCACAATATCCTTGACGCCTCCCTGTAGCTTGCTTATCTGCGATAACAACTGGATATGAGCCGGCTCAAGGGCCTGTCGAAGCTTATCTTCAGCTCTCAACATGGCTGGTACTCCATTTTTCTGCTCCGTTAAAAAAAATAGAATAAAAAATCTTACAGCCTGAGAAAACAGCCGACATTTTACGACGCAACCACTGGTGGTCACTGGTTTTCCCGCCAAATGACGTCTGAGAAACGAGCGCAGAAATTCCATACTGATGACGCGTCATTACCCAGATCTGGGTAGTGCTTTTGATTGGTTGAAACAAATTTCCCACGCGGCACGACCAATCAGAGGCACTACCCAGATCCGGGTAGCAACAGGTCATCAGTGGAAGTTCTGCGCTCGTTTCTCAGGCGTCGTTTCGCGAGAAAACCAGTCGTGACGTCGCGAAATGTCCGCTACAAAACTTATCAACAAAATGAGCTACAAAAATCTGTTTTGGGAAGGATGTAACAATCGTTAATATGCAGGGGCCTGAGACAAAGGACAAAATCTTAGTTCTCCAAGAGAATCAAGTCCTTGGCTAGAATATAGTAATCCTCGTTGCCATATACAGTACACTCCCACAAAACAACTGCATACAATGTTCCTGTCTGAAGCAGTCACTTATTTAGAAAGGAAAATAATTGCATGCGAAGAAAAAGAAATATCCGAAATTGGTCAGCCCCATTAGAGAATCAATTAAAATCCCTTTAGCAACTGACCTGAGCTTTTGATAGGCTTGCCGCAGTTTCCATGACTTCTTCATGGTCAACTCCGAGATCACGTTCGAGGACAAGAAAAAACGCCAGTTTTTCAGCCTGTCATGACATGCAAGTTTCAAAATAAACATTTAGTTTAATTTGCTAGTAGAATCTCAAGAATGTTGCACAAGCAGGCATGTTACAGGCGAGCAACAGAGGAGGGAAACAGACGAAGGAGTGGAGGGTGGAGGGAGAGCGACTTAATGGTGGGGACACCTGTCAAAAAATTAGATTTACATGTAAAACCTTAAAAGAGAACAAACCTGGCATGGCTCAGGCTTTAATTGACCCCTAAAGAAGACAATTCGGCCATACAGTCGACTGGATAAAAAGTATTAGCTCTCTATCCTGAACACCCTAACTAAGACCAAAATCTGCTAATTCTAAACAATTTGTTTATTAGAAGCGGTTTTTGTGGTATCCGGAGTAATCTAGGTCAAGGTAAGTGTTATCAGCAGAGCCAAAGGCTGAGGCTGTCAACACTTATCGAGACCTTGATTATTCCAGATATCACAAAAACAGAATCTAACAATTTTTTATTATTAATTGTTTGGAAGATAATAATGACAACACATCATCGAATGAAACTGACACGACATTGTTTTTGGAAAATATGCATTGCAAGCACAACCTACAGATTAGTCAGTTATATGCTAGTAGATAACTAACTAAGCTGAAAGTTGCATGATTTCCAAAACTAACTGTTGACTGTCAGACAATAAGACGACAGATAGTGAGCCCAAATTATAATAACACCCCTTAAACTCACACTATGATTTACATTCCCATCACTTTCATATGGCAGTTGGTAAGCGAAGAGAGCAGTCCTTTACTTTCTGCATCTCTCCAGTTTTCTTCTCAGCTCTTTTGCTTTCCAACTGCCGAGCCACAACTTGATTGACTAAAAAGGGATGGCTCGCAGTCTCAAATGAACATTGTGCCTGTGCTGGTGTCAAATATAAGTTTATTAAAATGATACAATTCAAGAGACACTAGTTGTATGTTTTAATACCTTTGTCATTAAGCCACTGTAAAAGTGCCTGACCTCTTTAGCAACAGCCTGCAAGAAAATTAGAAATTGGAAAGGACTGAATATAACTTCAAGTTCTCCATTTTTTTGTACTGCAAGGGGTGTCCATGCATCCTTATAAAGGGTATCACTTTTGTCCTTGTTGGTGTTGTGTTCTCAGTGCCTTCTTTAGATAGGGTACCATTATTAGTGGGGTGTTTACAGAAGAAAACTCGCACCGGCGTGAGTTTCATACCGGGATGACTTTCTGATTTCGTATCGCGTTTACATGATGACTGGTCATTTCATATCTCGTTATATGAAGGTACACTTCATGTTGATAAAATCCACGTGTGATTCAAAATCGCAAACATTACGCTTGCGCTACCCATTCCAGTCTACTGGCAGACCGATTTCACGCCGAAACGGGTGGTCGTTTCTCGTTTACATGATGCCATTGCGAGATTTCGTACCAGAGTGAAATTCTCGCCCTGGTACAACAACCGGGGTGAACTCACGCCGGGATGACTCGCGCTAGCATGACATTTTGTGGTGGTATCATGTAAACTAATATAGAGCCACGAGAGGGAACCGGAGTGAATTCGTGCCGGCACGAAAGTCGTCCCGGTGTCATGTAAACAACCCCTCATATACAGGTGTATCTAAATCTATCCTTAGAGTGGGCCTCACTTTTCAGTTTTGGGCTTTAAACAGGGTATCAGTTTTCGTTTGTCTCCCACACAAAATTCATGGGAGTACACCCCCCCCAACATTTGGCATAAGGTCACCAGAAGAATCTGTTCTCCTCATTCTAACTGCTGTACTCAACATTTCACGGATTTGAGTCATCCTATTTTGTGATGGAAGAGCCTCAGTGGTGGGTACATCATGATCAGCCATCTTGAGTAGAAGATTAACCCAACGAGATTCTACATTGTGCACCTGAGCAATAGAACAATAATTATAATTAGTATACATAATGTACTCACTATCTATCTTCTCAATGGCTAACAGCCTACAGTTAATTTTGGAAATCAGCACAACCTACAGATTAGTTGGTTATCTGCTAGCAGATAACTGGCTAATCTGTAGGTTGCATGTGCAATGCATGATTTCCAACAGCAAGGTCAATTCAGTTCCATGCAATAGTGTCTTTGTCATTCTTTTCGTCAAAACAATGTATAATAAAACAATTATTAGATTCGGTTTTTGTAATATCCCGTGAATCAAGGTCTTGGCAAAGTGTTACCAGCCTCGGCCTTCTGCCCGGCTGATAACACTTACCTCGACCACGATTATTCCGGATGTCACAAAAACCTCCTCCAATAATTGTTTACAACTTTTATTCACACAATACAAAACATTTTAAACTTTCAAAGTAATATTATCACATTGTGAGCGATGAAAGATTTCTAAGCAGCTATAGAATGGTGTTATTAATTTTTATAGTGGGTGGCTATGATATACATGTAGATGCTAAGCAATTTATTTTATAATTTTATTACCGCAGTACTTGAAGAACAAAGATGATGTGGTCCGCCACCCTTGTCAGAAAGGCAATTTCTACACAGTAATTCTTTATTCCAGCCTTCTAATTGTGGAAGAAATCTATAAAGAATATAACATACACTGGTTTATGATAAGTCACAGAGTTGGCATGATGTCTGGACTAAACCAGTCCGAATAAAAAAAGTAGTTCACCACTGATTGCTAAGACAATTTGGCTCCCTTCCCATATCACAATTCCTTCCTGAATTATGCACCCCTCTTGACTTAAAATAAGCAACCAAGACAGCCCTATAGGTCATAAACCAGGGCTGTTAATACCCAATATCTTTAAAGAGTTTCATTGTGGGTTATAGCAATGGGAACATATACCTATGGCTCTAAGGCAGCATTCACATTTGGTGCCCATGCACAGTGCCCGAGTATGGTACTTGCTGGTCACTGATTTGAACACACCCTTTTTTTAAGTAACCACACTAAAATTTAGTCTTGGTGTCATTGCCTGAAGAGGACCTTAATGGTACTCGGGCATAAAAGGGGGGCGCTGGGTCCCTGTGTGTACTTTCTGGGGCATGCTAAGCTCATGTTTCAAAATGGCGTCTGATGGGGCAAAATGTAGTAACTATGTGCATACCGGTAAATTGTAGAATACCCTGCCCACTAAATATCTAACTTTAAAAAAGGCCTCCCAGCAGTAGTCCGATTTGCATAATAAATGCTGACATTGACTGTGGCAGTATGGAACCGTGGGAGCACTAGTCGTCAGGGGCATAGCCAGGATTTTTATAAAGGTACACACAATTTTCCCAATTTGTCACCCCCCACCCCCCTCCCCCTGTACAACAACGTTTTCATGCTTTAAACATTCAGCTTGTCACTGGGCTTTTCCCCTCATTTTCTGTTAATATATTGTTCCACGAATGAATCATGTGTCGCTTCGCTAGTAACCAACATTCAACATTCATTATTTCTGTAAAAAAGAAAGAGTTCATTGTTTTAGAAAAACTATTTCAGCAAAACAAGCAGAATTAAATGAATTGAGGAAACTTTTGCTTTTTTCAGAGAGTTTTCAGAGAATGGGGGCGGGTAGGAGAGAACCCTGGGAACGAGGTTGGTAAGGTCCTGTGTACAAGGAGGATGGGTAACCCTGGGGCTAGGATTATCCTAGCAAGAGGGTTACCCTACCTGCCTTGTAAACATTCAGCTAGGGATAACTTGTCTACCCGGGTCAACTTTCTGCCGTCATGCATGACCAGTAATCCTGTCAATTTGAATGGCATTATCCAATTTCTGAGCTTAATTCTAAACATCTGGAAAAAAAAAATGTTATCTTCTGTCTACGACGATAATATTTTCCCTTCTTTTTTTGTGAATTTAATGTGTTTTCCATAAAGAACATCAACATTATTTCAAATTTTAAACCGTTACAGAGAATGTCACACATGACGAAACACGTCAGCAAAGCTGGTAAAGTTGGCCCAGGTGCTAGGGTAGCTCTACCTGTGAAATTTGCTTGTAAACCAGAGCTAACTTTAACCCGCTTCCAAGGGGAACCCTTACACAAGGGCAACCCTCTCTCTTTGTAAACAGGCCCTAAGACATTTAGCGGGCCGGTGTCACAGTGATATGTGTATCCCCGTGATATGTGTATCCCCATACACATATCCCTAGTGAGATGTGTATCCCGGGTGAGGATACAATTAACACTGATGCTCATCCATGACACAATAAGGAAATATCTTCTCTTGCTAAAGGAAATGTCGTCGATATCATCTAACATAACTAGTAACACAACTAGGGTCAAGACAGGAATCAAACAACATGCAAAGGTGGATTATTGTGGCGCTCGCAGAAGAGATACACATATCACTGGACCAGCGCAGAGATATGTGTATCCCCTCTCTATTTTTTTACTTTTCGAGTTATCCCTTGCTGAATGAAATTTTGTCAGTCATACTTATTTAACGCGACTAGTGACATATGAATTATAATCACGTTGGATAAGGAGAGTAGCGAGAACGAATGTTTACATCAACATTGCAGCCCACGAGGAAGTAAACTCGCCAGAGACAGCTTTGCGATTATTTTGTCTCGAATCGTTGCTCTTTTGTCGATTGTGTTGCTCGTAATCTTCAATCACTTGTAGTCCCTTTGACGATGATTCGCAAAATTCACAGAAACAACAGAAATAAAACCGACACATGTTTGGAGGGGTGGGGGGTAGGGGATACACATTTCACTGGCAGCCATATTGGAGGGATACACATATCACTAGGGATATGTGTACGGGGATACACATATCACGGGGATACACATATCACTGTGACACCGGTTGTTCTGCGATCTCCTCGATTTTTCAACGTAACTACTTCCAGGTGCTTTTATTTATTTTATTTTTTTCAAACTAGAGAGATACCAAAAAAAACTACATTCATACTCTAGCATAGTGTTTCACAAATTTAAGCTTATAAACTCAAAAATTTGAGTCTTAAATGTAAGTGGGATAACAAAATATGAGTGAACAACTGCATGTTACAGGGAAGTCATTTACGTGTTACTTTGAAGGAAAGAGACCTAAAGGAAGAGAATATTGCCGTGTCCTGACGAGCAGACGCACTTACCTCAGGAATCGCCAATTTCTGGTCAAAACTTTCATTCCTCACTGCTGTCGTGTCGCCGATCACCGGAAATGTTAGTTTACTTTTGAGCCTGCATTAGCAGTCAAGGACCTTGTCACTTATGCGCATATGGTGTGTCTCTCCTTATGCGGTGCTCCCATTTATTTTCTCAAATCATCGAATAAGTCATAGTGAAATAATACGTGCATTTCATTTACAACTGAATTAGGCTGCAGTGATCACAATTTCTAAGATCTTCAGGAGTTTTGAGAATCGTAAATCTTCCGGTTTCGTTAAGTAATGATTTCCTATCGTAACTTTGGAGGCGATACATTTATGTTCAGGATTCCTGATATAATTAACGAATTCAGAGTACTTTGGTCTACTTTGTTTCATTTTTTAAGATGGAGTAGAATTTTAGTTTAAGAGAAGAGAGAATCCTCCTTTAACCTGTTCATAGACCACGGGGGTGACAGCTCTAACAAGGGCTGTTTCGGGAGAAAAACAAATTTATTTCGGGAATCTAGAGATTTTGCCGGGAATCGGGAAACCTGGGAAATTTTTCGGGAAATATGAGATATTTTCGGGACATTGAGCAAAGATTTGATATTACATGTTATCAAACAATATATATACAGTGATATGCACCCAGTGTATGCGCTCTATTCTATGTATTTTGACACTTGAAAACGGCTGAACTTCCCATGATATGAAAAGACCAATCAGCAACGTTTCCAACTAAAATAGCATGAAGTTCGAGTGCGATTGACCACGTGCAATCCCCAGCGGATTGACACAAGAACCGTACCGGTATAAGGCACATACTATCAGTTCACACCAGATCCCATCATTCATTAGTTCAGGGGTATTTTTACGCTGCACGTTAACGAGTTTTAAGAGCACATTCCACTGATTGCATTCTGGAAAACTTGAAAGAAGTACGTAAGAAGTATGTAAGAAAAAAACGAAACTCGTTTAACCTTGTTAAACACAAATGGGGCCATAAAAAGTAGTATGTCTGTGAAGACTCTTTAATCATCCTGATCTCGTCGGGGTCTTTCCGATTTTGCTCGAAAATCCCGAATCCTGATCAATATGCGTTCGGGATAGGAAAATTTCAGATTTCGACATACAGTTGTTCTGAAATTTTCAAATGAATTCTTATGATACCCATACAATGACACCACACAGAGTATACTTAGCTGAAACTGTTATCCAGAGCAATTTCCGGCAAAAACCGCACAACTTGTATAAAATTAAATTGACTACTTCTACGCGAAGTCACGCCAATAAAAACAAGCATAAAAAGGACAATTGATTTAGAGAACCTTTTGGACAGAATTTGTCCTCTCAGATCACTAGAAATAGCGTTTCAGAGCACCAAGATTTCAAAATTTTCTGGGGGAGCATGCCCCCAGATCCCCCTAGTAGTTGGCCCCTTCACTGCTCGCCTGATTCATCGGTGATTAAAAAACAAAAAAACACGATTTTATATACTAAAAAAGTTTGTATTCTTTCTGTGTTAACATGATACCCTCTAAACGAAAAAATAAGTAAGGTTAGATAATTGACAAGTTACATATTAATTAACAAGAAGCTGCAAAAAATCTGTAATCAAAATTTTAATTTTAATTGTTAAAACAATTTTGGGAAGTTAAACATTTATGGGGAATGCCACGGAAAAATTCGGGAGGGTCGACGAATTTTCCGGGAGGACATAAAGTTATTCATAGGACTGTCCAAACAGCCTTTGTTAGAGTTGTCACCCCCCGTATAGACCCTCCCATTTCTCTTTAGATATAAAGACGAGTAGCCTGCGAAAGCATCCGTTTCTCCTTCGCTCTTCGCCGCTGGGGACGTTTCGCGAGGAGGTTCCTCCTCGCGAAACGTCCCCAGCGGCGAAGAGCGAAGGAGAAACGGATGCTTTCGCAGGCTAAAAGACGAGACGTCGTCACGCCACACGGTCATAGAAGCAAAATTTCTAGATCTCAACCGTGATCCTGCAAATATGGTAAAAAAAATCGAAAAAATTCACATGTATGACTTTGCTGTGCATGAATGCACCCAGGAACAAAAAGGCAGCCCATACTTTTCTCCCATCGTTCGACAAATTGACAGACACGCCATTTCATGGCCTCTCTGTCAAGAATTGAGTCAAGAAAGACTGTTGAGATCCGGAAATTTTGCAATCATGGCTGACACGACGTTACACTTCTCTCTATTGTCGACCACGCGCATTAAGGCTGGTTTTCAACTGGTTTTCACTAGCGACGGAGTCGGAGTCGAAGTCAGAGTAGACTGTTCACAGTCCCCTATTTTTTCTTGAGATCGTCGAGATGTAGTGCGTCTTAGGTACCGAGGGGGCGGGCGTCGGGGATTACAGCGCCCCCTCCCGCTAAGTAGTTTTGAGACTCATACAAGATGGCAGCCCGTAACGCAAAATTAAGCGCTCGATCTCGACGATCTTACGGAGTCGTAAGCGGAGTCGTAATTTTATTATCCGCTAGCAAAGGAGGGTGGGGGTGGGTGCGCTCGTCCTCGCCGAGCTCGCAAAATTCATCGAAAACAAAAGAAGAAAAAAACGCTGGTGGACAGGTGAATCCTCCTCTGATGCATATGCACATAACCTGGACTTACATCACGTGACCAACACTGGGAAGAATTTTGAAATTTGGACGGAAGGAAGGAGTCGTGGAAAACAGACGCGCCCTAATTGAGCTTGGACGTCAGCGTACAAGGGTGCTACTGGCCACTGAAGAGCGAACAAATAATTTGATTCGAAAATAGGAGACGGAGAACTAAACTTATATGGATAATGTGGACTTTGCAATCACTACCAAGAGAGTATTGCCGAATGAGATCAGGCACTACTTTCGTCGGCTCTGTAAATATATTTCTGGCGGACAAGGCGAATCGAAGTCTCGCATCTGTCAGAGGAAAGTACGTGTGGAGTATCGAACTTGTTGTTTTCCCTTGCTCCTACTGTACATGCATTGTTCCAGGAAATTGACTTCAGTCTATCAACTTGTTCTTTTCCCTTAGTATTCTCACGATTCAGCTTGCAAAAAACCGTGATGCACGTGCAAAGTTGTTGTTTTGCAAATCAATCTAAACCAGAAGCAGTTATATGCTTCTGTCTAAACCTGTTGCTTTTTTGCCGTTCTCGTTGCCGTCACCGTCGTCATTGCTTAACCCTAATTACTCCAAGCGCTTTGAATGTGGACAGTGCTGTCTCCACCATGGTGGCGTCCGCCTTCTTTTTCAAAACTCCCAGCTATTTCTGAATTCCCCTTTATTACCGCCTACAACAGAAGACAAAGACCGTTACGCATTTTCCAAACTACCCACTCAGGAACTCATGATTTACAGAAGATCTCATGTCACATGAGCCCACACAGCGCATCACGATTTTTTTAACTTCATGTCACGTGAGTCCACCAGCGAATCGCGACTTTTTTCTTTCTTTTTTTTGTGTTTAAATCTCATGTTACATGAGCACACACAACGCATCACGATTTTTTAACTTCATGTCAGGTGAGCCCACACAGCGCAACATTTTTTTTCTTTTTTGTGTACTCTCTTATCACTTGAGTCCACACAGCGCATCACGATTTTTTTAACTTCATGTCACGTGAGTCCAACAACGAATCGCGACTTTTTTTTCTTTTTTTTTTTTTGTTTAAAATCTCATGTTACATGAGCTCACACAGCGCATCACGATTTTTTTACCTTCATGTCAGGTGAGCCCACACAGCGCAACATTTTTTTCCTTTTTTGTGCGTAAATCTCATATCACGTGAGTCCACACAGCGCATCACGATTCTTCAAATCTCACGTTACACGAGGTCACAAAGCGCCTCCCAATTCACAAATGACCGATGGGGTTGGAGCACACCCACCACTTGGTGTCAGACTTACAACTTAAGCATACGTAAACCCATACAGTGAATACAAATGACAATAAAAGGAATGTTTTGAACCTACAAAAAACAGGAGAGAAAAAGAAACTTTGACCCTGTGATAATTTATCGAAAAACAAAAAAAAATTACGGCATATGATAAAACATGGACTGGAACAAACAACAAAACATCGATTGATAAAACATGGATAATTAAAACATGGACTGATAAAACATGGATTATTATGGACCAACATTAGAACTCCCAGTAGGGACAGTAGGGGGGACAACCGAGGTTAAAAATACTGGTCAAAGTTGTCGACGTGCACGCTGGCGTGGTGGAGCTGCTCTCGGAAGAGTTGTCACCGTTTCCGAAACGTTTTCGACTTTCTCTCCAGCTAACACCCTTGCATGGTCTTATACTAGTAATAGTTAACACTACAGCTGCTCCCGTTCTGTATATTGTCGTTCAATAGTATTCTTGCTGGTTGCGTAGCTCTTTGAAATATACCGATTCATAACGAAGATTTTCACACATATTCCATACAATAGGTGAGATAAATACAGGAAACTCAAGGTTCCATGCACAGTTTCAGCTCGATTTACACAGCTTTGATCAAAACATTCTTAGTTTTGAGAATAGCTTATTCTAAACCATAAGAAAAGATTTAATTAGAAGTTGAATTTTTTCGCTATTTCTTTTTCCCTTTTTACATTCACAAATGATTCAGTTCATTTTATTTGCCGGAAAGTAAGCCTTAGAAATTAAAAGGACGTTTGATCGATTCACGCTAGCGCATTCTAGTCTTATTTGAAACTTTTTAACGGAAGGACATCTGTTAGCAGGGAATAAGTCAGCACAGAATTTGATTCTCGACAAATTTCTGTAAATGTCCATCAATCTGCTAGTGATAAGCTAGCCGTTGTTCACTCGTCTTTCTTGTTTGGGGCTGAGTCTTATTCCGGTCACAGAGAGAGAAAGAGTGTCTGGCAAGGTTTCCAATATAAATCAAAGATTTGTGAACTCGTGTGTGGCAAACTCTTCAAGTGTTTATATATCTACACAGTTAAACGCACCTTATAACTAACCTCCCCTGCGCTTAACGAGTGTCTTTTGGTCGATAACTTTCAAAACAACCAGAACAACTGCTCCACAGAATGTCACTGCGTAATGCAAAAGAGTATCGAAGTATGACTGCACAATAACACTACAGAAAAAATCGGCAAGGCAAGGATGAAAATCGGCAAGGGTAATTTTCATTTTCGGCAAGGCAAGGGTGAAATGTGCAGTTTACACACATCCGTTTTACCCTTGCTCGTTTTATTTTAGGCAAGGATATTTTCGTCCAGGCAAGGCTACTAAATTGAAAGTGAGCATGCATAGATATAAAGACGAGTAGCCTGCGAAAGCATCCGTTTCTCCTTCGCTCTTCGCCGCTGGGGACGTTTCGCGAGGAGGTTCCTCCTCGCGAAACGTCCCCAGCGGCGAAGAGCGAAGGAGAAACGGATGCTTTCGCAGGCTAAAAGACGAGACGTCGTCACGCCACACGGTCATAGAAGCAAAATTTCTAGATCTCAACCGTGATCCTGCAAATATGGTAAAAAAAATCGAAAAAATTCACATGTATGACTTTGCTGTGCATGAATGCACCCAGGAACAAAAAGGCAGCCCATACTTTTCTCCCATCGTTCGACAAATTGACAGACACGCCATTTCATGGCCTCTCTGTCAAGAATTGAGTCAAGAAAGACTGTTGAGATCCGGAAATTTTGCAATCATGGCTGACACGACGTTACACTTCTCTCTATTGTCGACCACGCGCATTAAGGCTGGTTTTCAACTGGTTTTCACTAGCGACGGAGTCGGAGTCGAAGTCAGAGTAGACTGTTCACAGTCCCCTATTTTTTCTTGAGATCGTCGAGATGTAGTGCGTCTTAGGTACCGAGGGGGCGGGCGTCGGGGATTACAGCGCCCCCTCCCGCTAAGTAGTTTTGAGACTCATACAAGATGGCAGCCCGTAACGCAAAATTAAGCGCTCGATCTCGACGATCTTACGGAGTCGTAAGCGGAGTCGTAATTTTATTATCCGCTAGCAAAGGAGGGTGGGGGTGGGTGCGCTCGTCCTCGCCGAGCTCGCAAAATTCATCGAAAACAAAAGAAGAAAAAAACGCTGGTGGACAGGTGAATCCTCCTCTGATGCATATGCACATAACCTGGACTTACATCACGTGACCAACACTGGGAAGAATTTTGAAATTTGGACGGAAGGAAGGAGTCGTGGAAAACAGACGCGCCCTAATTGAGCTTGGACGTCAGCGTACAAGGGTGCTACTGGCCACTGAAGAGCGAACAAATAATTTGATTCGAAAATAGGAGACGGAGAACTAAACTTATATGGATAATGTGGACTTTGCAATCACTACCAAGAGAGTATTGCCGAATGAGATCAGGCACTACTTTCGTCGGCTCTGTAAATATATTTCTGGCGGACAAGGCGAATCGAAGTCTCGCATCTGTCAGAGGAAAGTACGTGTGGAGTATCGAACTTGTTGTTTTCCCTTGCTCCTACTGTACATGCATTGTTCCAGGAAATTGACTTCAGTCTATCAACTTGTTCTTTTCCCTTAGTATTCTCACGATTCAGCTTGCAAAAAACCGTGATGCACGTGCAAAGTTGTTGTTTTGCAAATCAATCTAAACCAGAAGCAGTTATATGCTTCTGTCTAAACCTGTTGCTTTTTTGCCGTTCTCGTTGCCGTCACCGTCGTCATTGCTTAACCCTAATTACTCCAAGCGCTTTGAATGTGGACAGTGCTGTCTCCACCATGGTGGCGTCCGCCTTCTTTTTCAAAACTCCCAGCTATTTCTGAATTCCCCTTTATTACCGCCTACAACAGAAGACAAAGACCGTTACGCATTTTCCAAACTACCCACTCAGGAACTCATGATTTACAGAAGATCTCATGTCACATGAGCCCACACAGCGCATCACGATTTTTTTAACTTCATGTCACGTGAGTCCACCAGCGAATCGCGACTTTTTTCTTTCTTTTTTTTGTGTTTAAATCTCATGTTACATGAGCACACACAACGCATCACGATTTTTTAACTTCATGTCAGGTGAGCCCACACAGCGCAACATTTTTTTTCTTTTTTGTGTACTCTCTTATCACTTGAGTCCACACAGCGCATCACGATTTTTTTAACTTCATGTCACGTGAGTCCAACAACGAATCGCGACTTTTTTTTCTTTTTTTTTTTTTTTTTAAAA
>CALNXI010004228.1:2611-29874 GCA_942486025.1 Porites evermanni
GGGAATTTAAAGAAACGTTTTGCTAAATTAGCTGCTCAAATTTGACTTGGTCCTTGTCATTGGATTAAAACTCAGTCAGATATAGCTTGTGTATCTTGGTTTCCCTATGATATCCATAAGAACTGTTACTGTTACATATGGGTCATCTGTCTCATCCTCAGGCGCGAATTGCGAGGGACTGGTGACGAAACACAAAGGACCATGGGAAGGAAAAAGGAGGCGACGCGATGTCTCGTCTCTTTTCTCCTTCCCTCCTTCCTTTGGGTAAATGAGAGAAAGATTTCTTGGTACAAGAAAGGGTCATCCTATTTACTACCGAGCTTCTGTAAGCATAATAAGAAACTCTCCCGAGGAAGTCTCTTGCCGGGTTTAGCCGCCTTAATATAATTAATAAATTATTAGACAGTCAAGTCTCTTCTCCTATGAACACATTTCCGTAAAATATAGTTTTTAGTTAAAATTACAGCCAATAAATTCGGAAATAATGCTTTTGAAGGATTATGATAAATTATAACATAGCGCGCGTGCTTGCCCTATATAAGTCCTATTGAGCCGCTATGAACAAAATCTTTATTTACGCACGCCCGTGCGTAAATAACATGACGTAAGCATTTTTTTTACCTGGCTGCAAAGTTGTCGTCTTTTAAGCTGCAGTGCACTTTTCCTTCTCTTTGAAATATGGAAGAAACGAGCGAAGAACTGACAATTTTTCTATCGGCATTGACCTTTTAGGTCCTGATCCAACAAGCAGCAAAAATATAGCCGAATTAAAAAAAACTCGCAAGTTGCGCGTTTTGCAAATTTGTCGAAGACCAGCTGCAGCAAATTTTGGCCGAAAGACATTCACTGGGAACAGAACAGACACCAACTGGTCATCGACAACATTTAAAGGCAAAATTTCGGTTTTAATTGTTGTTTTTAAATTTGTTATGCACTTTGTTATCTCCGGACAATACGACTGAAGCAGGAAAATTTCCCTCGCAATAACAACACAAATTACACAGGGAGACATAAATTTATTACTCACAAAAACAGCTGCTGCCAGGTCTTCTCAAGAAGCCGTAATGACCAGCCAATGTTTGTAAATGAATATAAGTTTTAAGAAGGATGACAGTCGTCTTCGCTAAAAACATCTTTTCTGGATTTCGTTGAGCAAAACGTAAACATCTTTTCAGCAAATCCAAACTATACTCCACGACTTCTCACGAACATGTCACGGAGGATTTTAACTTTAGGTGAACTTTAAGACTCTTTTACCTTTGTTTCGGCTTAGTTTCCATTGATCGTTAACGAATAAAGAAGCAAATTTTCTTTCTCACGTTTACAGAAAGAATATTTTCATTCAAACTAGACGATTGTGGCGTGTTCATAATCAGCCAATAGAACCGTTTGTTATTGTGTCGCGCGTTACGAGATTTTGCAGTTAATCAAAAAGCAAGCATTATTGTCAGCTATGTTATAAAAGAATTTGCTCATGCTTTTAGCTGTGCGTATATCGAGTTATGGATGCACTTGGGAAGTTTGGAGATCACTCAAGAAGCTAGAGTTGCACTCGGCTATCGCCTCGTGCAACTCTTACGCATCTTTCGTGCTCTCCAAACTTCCCGCGTGCATCCATAACTCGATATACGCACGCTAAGCATGAACAAATTCTTAATTATTGTAAAAGTTTAATATATTCAGAACTGTGAGAAAAATGGTCAAAAGTCATCAGGAAATATTATTAAAGAATATGGAATACATGCGTGCATGCATGCAAGGGATAAGTGAAAAGTGATTGTGATCGATATTTAAGCATAATATTCTATTCTGAGGTCATCATAAGTTCAAGACTCCATACAATTGAAGTACAATTAAAATCTTTATTTCCAGATACGTGTTTACAGTTAAACTGTAAGTAACAGAAAAACATATAACTCAGTATCCCTGGATGTTCAGTTACGTATTCATCATCTTAAATCTAATCGATTACTTTGATTAACTATTCCCTCTTATTTTATCTTATTTTTCGTGTCTACTCCCTTAAGAACGATACTGGGATCCGGTAAAACCGAAGCAGTGAGACGAGATTATTTTTGCCCGCAGCTGATATCGCCTCCGAGGTCATCAAAATTGATGTGACCCCATCCGCCACTGCTGTAGTCCACCAATTTGACACGTGCTTTTCGACCAACAAAGGCATGAACGTCCCAGAATTTGCGAGACATGGTTTCAGTACATGAACCAGTAGAACTTTTGACAACCTGAAAAAGAGAGGCAGATGCAATTCAGCTTCTTGCAAGAGACCCCTCAAACTGACTGATGACAAGCTAAGGGACTCTTTTGCAACATGTGAAAGACACTGAACATTCAATATTCATTAACCTCGGAAATATTTTGTCTTATATCACAAAAATTTCAGCAAAACACAGTTAGGCATTCGTAGAGCATAAAAAAATATATAATGTTAATCGCTAGGTGCTGCACCTATTACCATATTACCCAGCCGAGTTTGAAGCTGAAGTAATAAATATGCCACAACAAACTAAAAACTGAAAGCAATTCTGTCAGGCTGTCTTACTTGGTGATCAACAATCAACTCAGCACGAACTTTCTTAATGTCACAGCCTCCTCCAATCAAGAATGAGATCCGTTTGCCAACGATCTTAAAGAACGGGGAAGCAAGAGTTCCTTGGGGACCATCTCCCTGAATTGCTCCAGGTTTTGCTGCCTTGGATGGCCTGTTTTCGTACCCTCCGATCCACCAGTCCCCCTGCTGATTGGCAGGTTGTCCTCTATTGCGAGCTGTTGGATTGTCACCGTAGGTAGGTTGATTGTTAAATGCTGTTCCATTCATTTTCCAACCACTCAAGCCCGTTTCGAAGTCGAACATGCATGCTTTAGAAGACAGAAAAAAAATTTGAGTGATATTTGTAACATGCTTCAACCCTACAATATTTAACCAGCTGACTGAGGCTATAAGCTAAGCTCAACAAAAATGAAACCGTTCAAAGTGTGAACAATACTGTCTACTGTAATTCAAGTCATACTCCGACAAAACCAAGCATATAGTATCAATATAGAACTTCAAACGTGACTCTTCTATTAAACGGACCCCCATATTCCGTTGTTAAGTTAAACTTTAAAGCAACGCCAACCACCATTTCAGTGATTTTGGTCTCACTTTATAACTTACAAACATGAATGTAAGGGCTTTTTAAAGCCCTTAAAAAACTATGCAACTACAAATTGTTAAAACCTACCGACTAAACTCTATAGTCTATCGAAGACAGTTTTTAAAAGTTCAGCGCAGTCAAAACTGAAGACAATTTACTGAGGAAGTAAAATCGTTTGAAATTCAGGATAAGCATTTACTAGCTGGTTAAGATGATTCAGTGCAACAATATCAATAATACACAGGGAACTATGTTTCTGTGGAGAATGTAAGTTTTTTAAGGAGCCTCTTTCATTTTATAAAAATTTTTATACAAATGTCTGAAACAGACTCTGCAAAAAAAAAAAGAACTCATCCGATGGCCGTTCAGTGCAAAACTCCAAACAAAAAGTAAAGAAGTTACTCGGGTCCACAACAAATCACTCAGTAACACACTAAAGGGTCACCTCGCTGGCATTCATGTTAGACTCCTGACTGTTTTGTCGCCTTATAGCTTACCGACATAAAAATATAGCCAGTAAGTATTACTTACCACGTCGATTCGGATGCATCGCGGAAATCTTTTCTTCCAAAGAAGCTAAACTCTTTTGTATCTGACTTAGAGCAGTTTTAATTTCTTTGTCATGGCACAAGTTTACAGTACTTTTGTTTCCTTCGCCGACGATTCCTTTGCCTTTGTAACTTTGACTGCTCTGATTTGTTCCGGCGTTTGTGTTGTTGACGCCGACAACACACTTAAAAGCGAAAAAAATCGCCAAGAAAGCGGCAAAAGAAATTCCAGAGTTAATCATTTGGTAACGTATTACAAGCCGCAGGCTCGATTTTCGGGGGATTGCGACCCTCAACGTCGCGATCTTCGCATATTTCTGAAGGGCGAGGCGCCAAGTAGTCTCCCTCGCAGCCGTTTTTAGTAGGGAGTTTAAGATACGGAGACTACGGACTACGAACTACGGCTGGACGAGCGTTGTCCTTTGTTCGTAGTACTGGGTTGAGTCGTGCAAATATAGAACGTTAAGATTGCACTACAGACAGTAGACTACAACAGAAGAGGCGGAGAGGGAAACAGCACGCAAAGATTTTCTTGTTTTCATCACAGTTCACAAAAATGGAAGTCAGTTTTGCATGTGATCTTATCTTTAGAACAATGAACAGATTCTTCCATACTTGAAGGAAGCAATTACGTCGGGTGAAATTGGTAAACAAAGTTTTGGTTACACAGGTTTTACTTTTTCGCCTGTGGATACTTATGTCAAATATTAAAGATATAGCCAGAAATAGTAATAGCTCATTTATTAGATTTAGAGGATGGACTTCTCCGACTACTGACCTGATGTAGTTTGAAGTACTGAAATGCCGAGTTTCGATTGTCTCGAGCATGTTTATATCATTTTCATTCAGCAAATGGCGCGATACAAAAACTCGCATAAATAAAGGTTGCACAGGTACAAAGACTCACTAATCCGTTTGAAACTTTTCAAGTGCGAAGAGAAAGTAAATTACCTGCATGATTTCTCTTCTCCTAGGCCGTCAATCTGAATTCTGCGTATAAACAGCTAAGCTTATTATTTAAACATGAGCTTAGCTAGATAAAAATGTAGTCACAACAGTGGATTAAAAGCGTAAATCTGAGCAGAAATTTGACACAACTTACATATTTCGCTTTCCTCTCACTTAAAGCAGGTGAATTGAAAACTTTTTTTCGGAAAGACGAGATTCTTGAATTACCGAGACGGCAAAATACGAGCAAAATGTTCTCCGTAGTCCCGACTACGCGAAACAGCTCAACAACTCACCGTAGCCGCAGGACTACGCGGGAAAAATGAACAGTCACGTGGTTTTGATCATGCGCAGTAGCATATTTATCCGTAGCCGTAGTCCGTAGTCGCCGTATCTTAAACTCCCTAGTATAGTCACGCAACGCTCCTATACTAAAAACGGCTGCGAGGGAGACTAGGCGCCAAGTCTATTGTTTTGAACCAAGGGTTATATTACATCAAGAGACCCGGAGCCTATCTTAAAGCTGTCAACAATGTTCGTTTTATTACTTCGGCGGAGCGCGAAGTAAAGGATTCGCGACGCTCAGGAATGCATCAAAGTTGCAATTTTTTGACAAGATTGGGCAAGCAAAGTCTGTAGGTTTTCGGTTCTATTCGGCTATTTGACGAAGTGAGAGCCGAATTAGTTCGAGATATCTCGAGATCACTTCGATTTCTTTGATTTATTCTTTAACTTTTTCGAGGAAGAAAGAAGTATTATTTTGGCTTTCCCGAGGCTTGAACCGACTCACTTGTGTGACCCATCAGATCAGAAGAGACTCTAAGTTGAGGGATTAGCCGATTGCGCTACTGCGACCCAAGGTAGTGTGTGATGTGAAAAATAGTTATGAAATGATGCACTAGTTTCGGAACAAGATTGGGCGTGCAAGTTCGTGACTTTTCGGCTTGTTTCAACTATTTTACGAAATGAGACCGGCCTACTTCGTGATATCTTGAGATCACTTCGAGTTTAGTCTTTAATTACTCGAGAAATAAATAGAGGATATTTCGTGGCCGCGCAGAGACACGGAATTTCTCTTTGAGTGTTGAAAAACATTTCACGAGTGAGCCCTCCTTTCGAACTGTTTTATGATGAATTTAAAGTTACAAAATGCTGCACAAAGACATTTTGTCTTTGTTGAGTGTTACGTAGTAAGATTGCTTTCATGCGTTGCGTGACTTTCTCGAACGTGCTCTACGTTTTTGGATTATTCATGAATAATTAATTAGGGCATGTTTACATTGTTTACATTGTTTACATGTTTACATGTTTACATGTTTACATGAGTCAGCAGATTTGCATCAGTTACTGAAATCATAAAATATGTCGAAAAGCTACTACTATTCGCCTGTTTGGTATTTTCTAGAACCTTATGTCAAACGGTATACAAGTTCCAAGCGAGTTCTTTCGACGAACTAAGTTTTTTCCCACGAGCTGGACTGCTGTGTTTAGTCAAGTGTGACGAAGGTCGATTTTCAGGTTCTGTGTTTACAAGTTCGAGGAAGCCGCAAGATATCTGAAGTTCAAGTGAGAGGTTGTTATTATTTGTAGAGGCTGTTTAGTTTTACTCAAAGTTCAAGTCAAGTTTGTGTTGGCGGATGCTGTGTTTTAAAGCTCTGTCAAGGCTATGTTCTTTTGGTGTTAAACTTCCTTGTGTTAATCCGACATCCCTGCGTGCTGATAGTCAGTGAATAATTATCCTCAAAATGTTCGAACTCGTGACTTTGAGTTTTAGCTAATTCCAACGTAATTGACTCCTTACCCATGCCTTACATATCTTTAATCAGTACGTGAGACTGCTATGCTGTTTTTGAAGCCTGATGTGACTAAGAAAAATAGAGAATGGTCTTTTTAGAAGGATTTGTATGGAGTCATCAGAACATAACTGGGCTAATATATCGGAGACAATTTGTCCCGAAATGCTAGTTTTTGGCAAGTAGGCCTCTTGGATGTTGCTCTTTTCAGAATATCCTGACAAATCCCATAATTTCACAAATTAACACCTTACTCTTACCATATTTGATATCTTACTATTCCTCCGCATTTACAATTAATCAGTTCCTCAACCACGACGCCGAAGTGTACGCTCCGTAGCGTCTTGTTGAGCAATCTTTCATCTTCGACACTTAATCCAGTTTATCTTAAGGGGACTCAAAGTAGTTGCTATTCACGTCACAGGCGGCCCAAGCTCATTTCATGAACGCGGACGTGACTCTTGCTTGCGAGCGGTGTTGTGTTACAAACGGTTATTTACAAAGGTTTGTATGTGATGCAAACGGCTTTTCTTAAAAGAGAGAAGAAATGTATTTTTTTTAATAAAATCAACTTACCTCATTGCTTTTGTTGTATTCTTTGTTGTTTGCTCGCATCTCAGGCCGTTTTGAAGCGTTTTCGGCGAGTTAGCGCTATTTTGGTGTTCCACTGCTAAAAGAAAGAGTGGAACACCAAAATATAGTTTTTTACCCTTGAAAAAAATCTCTCTTCACCTCTTAAACTTGGGCGCGCCGCCCGTAAGCTTAGAGGGAGAGGAGAGAATAACCTACTGAATTATCCGAACTAACACAGCGTATGAAAAACTGCAATTGACTAGCTAGTAAAATATGATCGACTCAAGCTACGAGTGTTTCAATTTAAAAAAATCTCTCTTCACCTCTTAAACTTGGGCTTGCCGCCTGGAAGCCAAGAGGGAGAGGAGAGAATAACCAAACTAACACAGTGTATGAAAACTGCAATTGGCTAGATAGTAAAACATGATCGATTCAAGCTACGAGTTTTTTTACCCTTGAAAAAAATCTCTCTTCACCTCTTAAACTTGGGCGCGCCGCCTGTAAGCTAAGAGGGAGAGGAGAGAATAACCTACTGAATTACCAAACTAACACAGCGTATGAAAACTGCAATTGGCTAGCTAGTAAAGCATGGTCTATTCAGGCTACGAGTTTTTGACCCTTGAAAAAAATCTCTCTTCACCTCTTAAACTTGGGCGCGCCGCCTGTAACCTAAGAGGGAGAGGAGAGAAAAAATTGCTGAATTATCCGAACTAACACAGCGTATAAAAACTGCAATTGGCTAGCTAGTAAAACATGATCGACTCAAGCTACGAGTGTTTCAATTTAAATAAATCTCTCTTCACCTCTTAAACTTGGGCGCGCCGCCTGTAAGCCATGAGGGAGCGGAGAGAATAATCCACTGAATCATCCAAACTAACACAGAATATGAAAACTGCCATTGGCTAGCTAGAACACGATCGATTTAAGGATCCGAGTTCTTTTTACTTAAAAAATCTGTCGCTTCCCTCCAAAATTCGAACATTAAGATTGCAGTGAACTCAGGAGGACGGCGCCTTGGAAGACTACCGAAGAGGAAAATATGGCTGCGCATAAAGAATTAAGGGAATTAATGCTTATTTGCTTGCATGCAACAACAACAACAACAACAGCAACAACAACAACAACTTTATTTCAGTATTCCCACGTTAGTACGTGGTATTACCTTCTATTCTAAACAATTTCCAATACATACGTTTCATTTATACGGTACTCTAACGAAAAAAGTGAGCTAAAAACACACAATTAAAATATCGGAGTTCATACTTTTGGTCTGGACACTTTCATTTGGCTCTTGGGACAATTTTGTCCATGTAAAGCTCACTTACGGTTTGCTGTTTGCCATATTGAATCAGACTGGATCTTGACTCTGTGACATGAAACATAGAAACATTATAAAGATGTAAGTTTAGATAACAGAGCTTGGAGATCGAGCTTGAAATGTCACTCAAAGAAAACAAGGACCATTTAAGAACGATAATCTGCAAATTCTGGTTGCTAAACGCAACAAACCTGATTGAAATGAAAGTTAAATACTCACGTTCTCGCCGCAACGCCAAACAGACCAGTTTCACGTCGCCGAGGGGAGCACGACGGCAATGTGGTGAGCAAGAGCATGCCGCGGCAATATTGCACAAACCATGACGTCACGTCCGGTTGAAGTTGCCGTCGCCCCGAAATAAGTTCCCTTTTAGCTCTCTATTGTTGTGATCCAGAAATTTTGCTTCCATGGTAACGTGAAGTCACACTTCTCCTCTCTGTTAAAATAATCAAGGCTACTTCCCCCTCCTGAAAATTCTAAATCTAGACGCTCTGATATGCTCTTTTAGGGTTTTCCCCACAACATATTTGGTAAAAAGATAGCGGTGAGTAAAATGACCTAGGCATTCTCAGGCATTTTTTTAATTACAAAACGAAGATTGACGTTTTGAAGAAGAGCTTGTCAACGCACTGGTTCGGTATTGAGAAGTCATCAGTTCCCATCCAAATAACTGTTTAAACGATAATTCATATTTCGCGTAGGCCTCAACGAGCCTTTTCAAACGGGGGAAAGAACGCTGCTTCTGACTGACTTCTGATCGAAGACTGGCCTCAACCTCCAGAGACAGCAACCGAGATGTTAAACGGAGAAATGAGGAAATGTTTCGGCTGCAATTGCATGGGGGACTGCAGTATGGCTTTCATTTCGTGTGACCAAGCAAAGCAACTGAGTTTCACGGTTGATGGTGAAGTCAGATGCACACGCTAGTGGGTAATAACTAAAACTTCCCACTAAGGAGAAGCGATTAGAGGCGACTGTATTCGAAAGTTTCCTTCACAGCAGTTGACAGGATTACAATCTTCGCAAGACTAAATATTGTAATACTCGACTGAGCTGCTATGAAATTATCGAAACTGGGGTTTCTTAGCCTGACTGGTTGTGCTTTATGTAACACTATTTGCTCTCTTTTTAACTCGTGGGTACGCGCGAGCGTACCACGAGTTATTGCAGGGACTGAGATATGCAAATGAGTCACTCACTCACTCGTAGTAGACGCACTTCGTAATTAATCGGGTCCGAACTCGAGAGCGCGAAGATCTATCGTTTCCAAAGAAGCACACGCTCGCCGAAGTTCGGTAGCATCAAATTCCTCACTGCGAGCGTGCATCGTGCGCTACAGCCCGGTTAGGATAGAGGTCTTACCAAATTTAAGACAGGCAGGAATCTTTCAAATTAGTACGATTCGAAGGCCTTTGACCCGTCCAGGCGTTAAACTTGACAAGAAGATGAGCATTTGCTCTTCGACTCCTTCAACTTCGACGCTGGCTTGATCTCCTACCTTGTAGTACTGTAGTAGGCGTATGTGTATGAATGAATTTATGGCGGTCAGTATAAAACAGGGACTGCGGACTACAAACTGCGGACTGGGTATAAAATACGGACTATAAAATACGGACTGGTGAAATGTATGGTAAATAAATGTACTTCTTCTTCTTCTTCTTAAGGGCTCTCCAAGATTACGGGAGGAAATGGATGTGAGTTTGAGCATTACCTTTTTAAAATAACAGCGGAAATCGAGATAAGAAAACATAAGCTAATGTTTTGCGTCCTACTTCGCGGAGGAGTTGTGTCGGCTTTGTATCGCATATGTTCTTTCATTGCCATGAAATGCGTTTACATTGTTTTTTATTGTCAGTAGCCTGGTTCCCATTGCTTCGAGTCGTTTTTATGACTCGATCGTCTGCCTCGGTCGTTTGCCGGCGGAAGTTCCATGGAAAAGGCATTAAATTTGAGACTTTTCGCCAAGTCATGCGGCCGTTCTCAATGGCGTAGTGGCTATGTGAGGTCGGGATAAACCGAAGGTACCGAGTTCAAATCCTGCTGAAGACCTTCTTTTCCCTTCTTCCTTTTTTTTTCGTTTTTGTTTTATCTTGTTTGCTTATTTGTTTTGCTCTTTTTTTTGTTTTGTTTTTAAATATATACTTAAATAACTGTTACTAAAGTGCAATAAACAGCAAGAAAAGTATTGTGTTTCCAGAACAAGGATAGTATATTTATAATATGAATTTCTATCATTTCCTAAAATTCACTGTGGGAAAACCAGAGGTGATAACTAATTGATTATTTTCTAAAAAACGTACCCACGAGTTGACGATAGTCTTTCTTTGATTGAAACTTGTCTTCGCATCATTTTTATTCCAAAAACAATAGCCCAGTTTAGTTATTTAAGACTATATTTGGGCATTGAAACTGTTTGCTGCCGTCTTTTGCAATGCCATGGCAAGGTGTGACGGTAAGTTTTGCCCTTCCAAGCACCAATCGGGGAATTAAACGTAAAGAGAACTCGAGTGACTTCGGCGTCAGAACAACAAGGGGGAAAACTAACTCGCAACTCGCTTGGCTAGCGGGAAAGGAACTCGTCACTATTCCAAGGTACCAGATCTGCTACAACTGGAAACAGGACAGGACTCAAACTTGGACTTCAACAGTTTAATCTTCAGCTCGTTAACGTAACTTCTACAATCAATTAAATCCGCAATGTAAAAGCGTACAAGCATGTAACTCCGCAATGTAAATCGTACAAGCATGTAACTCCGGCCCGCAATGTAAATCGAAAAACAGGAATAACAGTGCTCTATTTATACTAACCGATCAACTTATTACAACATCACAAAACAAATGGAAAGAAGGCTGAATAAAATCAGCTGAACAGCAAAAACAAATCTGGATAAATTCAGTTTTAAAGTTCATATGTTAAACTAAATACCTCAAAATTAAATGTCAGTCAAGCAGGTGAATTTAGGAAACCTACAAAGAAAGCTGTGTAAAAGAATTCAAGTTTCCTTTGCTCAGGATCCCTCAAAATGTCAAAACTAAAAAACTACGAACGGTTGGTATTTGAACAGACGAAAGATCCAGTTATTCAGTGACTAAGCTGTATAATTATCCAGAAACAAATTATCCTTTTAAAAGTAAACATTGAAGTAAAATGTGTATAATTTAAGGGAACTAAAACAACTCAATGCAAATTCAATGTAGATTACGGCTAACACAACTTCAAAGAGAATATTTAAAAGCTAGATATGAAATTCGAGGCAAACAAAGAATTCATGGGAAATCTCTCCTTACAAAGGATAGACATGGATTGGAACTTGAATAACTTTTTCAAGTTTTAAGAGACTTTTAAGTGGCTAAGCTTGCAAAAATTACCCATGCTGTCCTTATTCGCTATGGAACTTAAAAAATACTAGTCTCGTGAACTTGTTCGGAACAAATATTTTTTCCTCCTCCTCTTTAAACACGTCGTTATTAATGGGGACTAGTCGGAAATAAACAAAAAAGAGGGTGTATTGAGAAAAAAAAAGAAAGAGGAAGAAAGAAGAAGCGCTTCGGTCAGATGATGGGCTGTGGAAACATGGGTTTCGACTAAATAATGACAGTTAAATTTTTGTGTAATAAAGTTGAATCACTCACATTGAAGTAGTCTTCCCCGGCTCTCGTTTCTGGTCAGTTCTACTATTGTACTTTAATGTGAGTAATTCAATGCTGTATTAAACAAAAATTTAACCTTTATTTAGTCGAGCCCCTGTTCGCTATAGCCCATGGCTAGATGTATTTTTTTCTGTTGTGGATTCTGTTGGTACACAGAACTCGGAGTGATTGAGTTTCAGCTAAAAACTCCAGGTAAATCTCAATTAATATTACAGTTACGATTTCCAGTATTCTGAATCCAAAGAGCAGGACTGATGGACTCTCGTTGGCTGTGAATCAGTATAAAGCGCTTGATCCAATTCAGTGATTACAATGCATTAATTACTGTACAAACTATTTTGCCAAAAATGAGAGAAATTGAAGGGAATTTAAAGAAACGTTATGCTAAATTAGCTGCTCAAATTTGACTTGGTCCTTGTCATTGGATTAAAACTCAGTCAGATATAGTCTGCATATCTTGGTTTCCCTATGATATCCATAAGAACTGTTACTGTTATATATGGGTCATCTGTCTCATCCTCAGGCGAGAATTGCGAGTGACTGGTGACGAAACACAAAGGACCATGGGAAGGAAAAAGGAGGCGAAGCGATGTCTCGTCTCTTTTCTCCTTCCCTCCTTCTTTTGCGCAAATGAGAGAAAGACTTCTTGGTACAAGAAAGGGTCATCCTATTTACTACCGAGCTTCTGTAAGCATAATAAGAAACTCTCTCGAGGAAGTCTCTTGCCGGGTTAGCCGCCTTAATGTAATTAGTAAATTATAAGACAGTAAAGTCTCTTCTACTATGAACACATTTCCGTAAAATATAATTTTTAGTTAAAATTAGAGCCAATAAATTCGTAAATAATGCGTTTGAAGGATCACGATAAATTATTGTAAAAGTTTTAATTAATATATTCAGAACTGTGAGAAAAATGGTAAAAAGTCATCAGGAAATATTATTTAAAAATATGGAATACATGCATGCATGCATGCATGTAAGGGATAAGTGAAAGGTGACTGTGATCGATATTTAACCATAATATTCTATTCTGAGGTCATCATAAGTTCAAGACTCCATACAATTGAAGTATAATTAAAACCTTTATTTCCAGATACGTGCTTACAGTTAAACTGTCAGTAACAGAAAAACATATAATTGTATCGTTAGATGTTCAGTTACGTATTCATCACTGACTTAAATCTAATCGATTACTTTGATTAGCTATTCCATCTTATCTTATCATATTTTTCTTGTCTACTCCCTTAAGTGCGATACTGAGATCCGGTAAAACCGAAGCAGTGAGACGAGATTATTTTTGCCCACAACTGATATCGCCTCCGAGGTCATCAAAATTGATGTGACCCCATCCGCCACTGCTGAAGTCCACCAATTTGACACGTGCTGTTCGACCAACAAAGGCATGAACATCCCAGAATTTGCGAGACATGGTTTCAGTACATGAACCAGTAGAACTTTTGACAACCTGAAAAAGAGAGGCAGATACAATTCAGCTTCTTGCAAGAGACTCCTCAAGCTGACTGATGACAAGCTAAGGGAGTCTTTTGCAACATGTGAAAGACACTCTGAGCTTTCAATATTCGTTAACCTCGGAAATATTTTGTCTTATATCAGAAAAATTTCAGCAAAATACCCTTATTAGGCATTCGTAGAGTATAAAAAAATATATATATAGTTAATGGCTAGGTGTTGCACCCATTAAAATATTACCCAGCCGAGTTTGAAGTTGAAGTGAACCACAACAAACTAAAAACTGAAAGCAATTCTGTCAGGCTGTCTTACTTGGTGATCAACAATCAACTCAGCACGAACTTTTTTTAATGTCACAGCCTCCTCCAATCAAGAATGAGATCCGTTTGCCAACAATCGTAAAGAACGGGGAAGCAAGAGTTCCTTGGGGAGCATCTCCCTGAACTGCTCCAGGTGTTGCTGCCTGGGATGGCCTGTTTTCGTACCCTCCAATCCACCAGTCCCCCTGCTGATTGGCAGGTGCTGTTCTGCGAGCTGTTGGATTATCACCGTAGGTCGGTTGATTGTTAAATACTGTTCCAGTCCTTTTCCAACGATGGGAGCCAGCTTCGAAGTCGAACTTGCATGCTTTAGAAGAAGAAAACAGAAAAAAGAATTTCTGAGGGATATTTATAACATGCTTCAACCCTACCATATTTCACCAACTTACTGAGGTTATAAGCTAAGCTCAACAAAAATAAAACCGTTCAAAGTGTGAACAATATTATTACTGTAATTCAAGCCATCCTCGGACAAAACTAAGCGTATAGTATCAATATAGAACCTGACTCTTCTGTTAAACGGACCCCATATTGGGTTGTTAAGTTTAACTTTAAACCAATGCCAACCACCATAATACATCAATACAGAACAAATTAAATTTTCAAAAAGGTAAAACTATATCTATTTCATTAATTTTGGTCTCACTTTAAATTTATAGCTTACAAACATGAATAAGAGCTTCAAAACTATGCATTTGAAAATTGTTTAAACCTACAGACTAAAATCTATAGTCTACCGAAGACAGTGTTCAAAAATTCAGCTTTATTTACATTGGCGCAGTCAAAACTGAAGACAACTTAGTGAAGACTCTAACCGAGGGACTAAAAACGACTCGAACTTACTCGTCGAAAATCCAGGCTAAGCATTTACTAGCTGGTTAAGATGATTCTGTGCAACAATATTAATAATACAGGGAAATATGTTTTTGTGGAGAATGTAAGTTTTTAAGGAACCTCTTTCATTTCATAAAACAGTTTAATACGATGTCTGAAGCAAAGTCTGCACAAATATAAGAAATCATCCTAAGGCCTTTCAGTGCAAAACTCTAAAAACGAGTCTATTCTTCATAGAAAAATCTTATAGATAAGCTTTTATTGAATATAGACAAACGTAAAGAAAGTACTCGAGTCCACAACAAATCACTCAGTATAATACACTAAATGGTCACCTCGCTGGCATTCATGCTACTGACTGTTTTTTCGCCTTATAGCTTCCTCACAGAAAAATATATCCAGTAATTATTACTTACCACGTTGTACCGGATACTTTGCAAAAACCTTTTTTTTCAAAAAGTCTAAACTCTTTTGTATCTGACTAACAGCAGTTTTAATTTCTTTGTCATGGCACAAGTTGATCGTTTTTTTGTAACTGTTTCCTTCGACGAGGATTCCTCTGCCTTTGTAACTTTGATTAGTCAGATTTGCTCCGGCGTTGGTGGCACCGATTACACACTCGAAAGCGAAAAAAATCGCCAAGAGAGCGATAAAAAAAATTCCAGTGTTAATCATTTGGGAACGTGTGGTTTCTCAAGAGATGTCTCAATGTGTTTGGATCTCTTGAAGTTATGAGTCATTGGAAAAACACTTTTAACTTCCGTGCCACGTTTTGGATGTCTCCCGCTTAAAACATGATTTTTCTTGTTAGAAAAGATATCTTTTATGGCTCTTTTAATTAATACTCTGATACATCATTACAAATTGCTAGCGATGAGCCTGTGAGCTTATTTGAAATTCATGAATTACATACATATGGTCTTCTCTGTTTAATGTATCCTAGTAATCCCCGGGTCATAAATTTTTCTTAGATAAGTACCACGCTACTTGCTAAAAAAGCTTAAAAAATACTAACCCTTATCAATGTTTCGACTTTCATTAAGCAAGTTTTGAAAAACCACAATTTTAAACCGTTTTAATTAATATTCTTTAAGTTTATCCATCCGTGCCTTCTTTTGTATTAGCTGTGTTATTTATACTTTTTTTTAATGTTTTGAGCAGATCTTTTTATAGTTCACTCAGTTTGGAGGCAGTTCCCACTGTTTGAATTTTGATAAATTTCGTGTCACAGTTCCTTTAAGTAGTGGACCGACAATTCCTAGTTGCATCGCGTTCTTTACTGGCTCCAACCTTTTTAAGCTAGTGTGCTGCTTGATTGCCCTTTTGTTTCATGAATTGCTGCGTTTTAGTATTTGAATAATTAACATTCTCGTTCGCCGCCGGAAAGAACGAGAAGGAAATTATCACTGAAATCCAGACTATCCACATTTCTCCGCCATGGACTCAGTTGCTGCGATAGCTGTTAGTGGAGTTTTCTTTGGATTGTTCGTCATAGTTTGGATTGGAAGCATGTGCTACTTCAAAACGCCTTGTAAGGACATGGAGAAGGAAACTCATTACATTGAAGAAGGCAACCTTGATTAGCTGCGGAATTAATTCCGA
This sequence comes from Porites evermanni, assembly GCA_942486025.1. Taxonomy (NCBI): domain Eukaryota; kingdom Metazoa; phylum Cnidaria; class Anthozoa; order Scleractinia; family Poritidae; genus Porites; species Porites evermanni. Next base: position 18,824 of record CALNXI010004228.1, read on the forward strand.
ATCTGTGATATAGTTAGTAAGGTACGTCTTCTTTTTACATTTAAACTATTATCCAACCTCTCTACTTTTCCGTCTAGGTCAATATTCTGAGCTGCTGATCTGTTGTATTAATTCACGGAAATTGGAAAGAAATGATTGGCAATGCAACCAGTTTGTTGCCAGTAGGTTTTATTGATAAGTTTTCAAGGTTTACTTTAACCGATTGATAACTTGAGAGGTAGGCCCTCAATGAAATCTTGAAAAGGGAAATTTCCTACGTATGAGATAAAACGTTGAACGGGCGGCACCGTCGTTCAACAATCGGCACTAGAAATAGGTATCAACAGAGATCAGCATAGTCATCTCAACGTCTGATCCATTTCTTGTAGTACATATTTCAATACATTTGAGTATTTTATATATTATGATACGTTCTTCTTTTCTTATATTTTTGATAATATTTTCTTTCAATCTATGTATCATTGTTCAAACAAAACATTGAGCTAGACTGAACTTGAATGGACGTTATTAGTAACTCGACTTTCCTCTTTGTCTGTGTGAAAAATCAAAACGCAAATACTTTTGTGAGATATCTGTGGCATAACTATAAAAACATTTTAATTTCATTTTTGCCTAAATGGCGTACAACTAGAAAGTTACTAAACATCAGCGTCTGACCAACTCATTTAACTGTTAAGCAGCCGTGAGTCACGCTTATTAAACCTGTTCAAATTTGCATATAACTCCAACCAACACTGTATATTTCAATGCAGTTTCATTGAGGCATGAAGAAAAAATTGGTTAAAGTGCCATAAATAAAATTGAATATAATTTGGTCACGAGAATTGCTCTTCGTCACGCGATTTAAAATGGCACAATCAAATAGATTGTCTACGGGTTCTTGTCGATCAGTCTTGTTTTTACGGGACAAGTTGCGTAATCAAAAACTACTAAGCATCGAGAATTGGCGAAATGCGTGTGGTGATTTAACGTTGTATGAATTGATTATTTAGTGTTTCAAATAGAGCATAATCGATTTTAACCTTCTAATTTGGGATCAACGTCCTCCAAGTTTACAAATAGAGTTTTCGTTCAATTATGGTTGCATTTTGATATAAAGTTTGTCATTTGATTTTTTATTCAGTGGAGAGTAAATGACCTTCATACCGATTTATAAGGGTAAACTTTTGCTTTATATAACTATCCTCTACTCATATTAAATCACGTGACTTATTTTTCCTTATATTTTCCTCTTTGAAATATTACTAGACAGTCAGGTAACTCTGAGAGCCAAATTGCAATTCAGTTCCATAATCTTGGGCGTTGTTGACTAATAAACTGATTTTCTTTACTTTTTGAAAGCCATTGGTCCACTCCCATTCCTTATATAAACTGCTCGAATTAACGTAAAAACGGACGCAACAACTCACAACAGTTGTTGGGCCAACATTGTTGGGAGTTGTTGCATCCGTGTCGGCAGTGGTGTGCAAACGGATGCAACATCTCCCAATGTCGGGGCCTACAGTGCATCGTGGGAAAGATACAACCCATAAGACTTTTAACTTGGAGACCATGTGTAATTCGTGTGGCCCCAACTTTTGGCCCCAACAATGTTGGAAGAGCTGTGCAGATAGGTTCGATCACCAGCCGCTGTTAGCCCGCGCTCCTCCCCCGGACCGGATCGAGCCTACTGTGCAAACGGATCCAACAGTGCGACAAACGCAGACTGCAGACTAGCAGGTAAACGAGGTAAACATGGTAGTAAAATGCTCTAACAGATTCCCTATCCCTACACTAGACGTTTAAATGACTTAAACTTTAGGGATAGGGAATCTGTTAAAGCATTCCACAACAAGGTTTTCGTCGTTTACCTGTAAGTCTGCAGTCTGCGTTTGTCGCTCAGCGTTTGTTCAGCTAACAATGTTGAGTCCGTTTGCACGGGACTTTGTAAAGTTCAAGAAAGAATTAAATTTCATTCACCAACGCTTATAGGTCAACTTCAACTATAAGTCCTATAGTTTGTTGGAAACTACTATATTCAACTTTATACACCAGAATAACTATTTGGACCATTTGGTGTCAATTTGTTTGTACTAAACTTGGGATCAGTGTTGACATTGTTTTCTCGTCAATACTGGATTATGTAAATACTATTCAATTATTTGAGTATCATGCACCGTTGAATTTCAACGAGAATTAAGTAATCTTTGTCCACTTTTGAATGGGATAAATGTTTCCTGTAGGTTGAGACTTCTTCAGTTCTCATTCAAATAAACATAGCATCTCCATAAACGACATACAAACCTGACGATGTTTTCAGGGTCATTCTCAGGAGTAGAAACCCAAAATAACAGATTAAAAGTTAGGATAATCTTGAGAGTGTTCTGTAATAAACTTCATGAAAGTCAATGAGGTTGTAAGAGTCGTGTAAGACGCATAAATTAAAAAAAAGAGGGTTTTCGTCAACTGGTCGACCGTACTCGCTTCGAGATCGTTACTAAAATATGGTGGACTCTACAACAGCCATAGTGGTATCAGCTATTTTGTTCGGTGGGTTTGTGATCATCTGGATTTTATCGCTGGTATTTTGTAAATGTCGAGAAAGCAGTGAAGAGAAACCAAGTTATATTGATCGTCGCTTTACACCAGAGGAAGAAAGAATGATCCGCCAACACTCAGAGAGAAGAGCGAAACAATACAAAGATGGCGCATTGGATTTGTAGAATTTTCTGACCGGCATGATTTACTGTACATTTGTACAAAGTAAGTACCTGAAGAAGTGTGTGATATTAGGTGTAACCTAAAAATTGAACAAACAGCCGTGATTCGCCATAACCTTGCACAGCACATTCAATATATTCAACGGTTCAACTATTTGGAACCACGCTTAATATGTTTGCAACAACAAATTACTACTGCAACAGAACTACCAGAAACTTTACTTCAAACACTCCTATGCTGAAAGCGCTTTAAGAGAGGAACACAAATACATTACCCTGACGGTTGTGCAAGAGAGAATAATAAGTTTGTGTTTCACTTAGCAATTCCTTCAAAGTTCCAAAGTAAGCAAACACGCACGACTTTCAATGCCCGCATGGAATTCAGTAACAGCTGACTTTACACACGCTACACAAACCACATCAAGATTTGCTCCCTGAGGTTGTGAGCAAATCCATTTGTTTAAAGAATGAAATAGATTAACGTGCTTTACGTTTTAGAACATAATGAAAACCCGCCAGAACCAGTGTTAAACCTACGTTTTGATTCGGTCAATACCGACCTTCTCTTTAGCCACCTTACTAGTGACTAGTTGTAATTTTGTAGTTCTTTATTGCTAAGTTTATTTTTTTAAAAATATTATTTCTTAGAACGTGGTGTCGTTAATTGCACAGCTAATGTAAAAGATATTGGGGCGGTGATGTAAACGAAAAATTGTTCGATCGTATGATTATATATATTAAAAATCTAAAAATAGTAAAGTCTCAATCATAAATGAATATATCAAACAAAGCAGCAGAATAGATTTTGCTCATTTAGCAAAAAGGTTCGTCGCATGTGAAGTTCGACGTTTGAACTGAAAATCATACTACGCCTGATAAATTCGCAGAAATATGTATGTCTGATAGGTCAAAATTAAATTCAGGTTAAATATTTTAACCTACGTAGGTTGATGCTCAGTTTTCTTTGCCTTCTAGTCCTTAACTAAACTTATGTAAGTATTCACGATTTAGGTCTAGGGGTAAAAGGAAATTGCGAACCTGAATCAGTTGAATTCTAACCTACAAAGTATAACATGAATGCGTATAAACTTTTATGATAATGACAGTAGTTGAGAGAGCTTGCTTATGGGTGACTATCTATAGTTGTCTGTATCGTTTACGTATAAGACCGAATTACTCTTCTATCTTTTTCAATTAAAATGTAACATCTGCCAAAAGAACCTCAAATCCCAGGGTCTTCTCGTTTTCCAGTATGGCGGCGGCACTCCTTCACCTCAATCAGGCGTCCCTTTCCGCAAATTTCGTAAACCATCTCGGGAATCAGCTGACAAATTCGTGAGACTTCACGCAGCCGAGCGAGGTAAGGCTGGAAGGCTGGAAATGTTCGGAACCCTGTTCCACTCTCCAGTAGTTTACATAGCTGATCGTTGGCGACATCATTGGCGTGCTCACCTCAAGAAAGATAACAACAAACTCTGGCAATCAAGCTTTTTAAATAATTTTTTGTTTTGCACCAGCTTGTCAGGCTTGCTTTCGATGTGTTCTTCACACCATACATTTTGCCGCTAATAAGAACTGTTTTGCAGACTAAGCTTGTCATTCACATCTTGAACGACCATATGAACCGATTACGTACTTTTTGTATTTTACAGAAGCCTGGGTTATGGACCGTTATGTTTTCCTCCTTTGTTCCGTGAAGTTTATAGGGATAAGAGGGTTAAGCTAGGTTTTTAATAATTTTATAAGACTTTTTCGCGCAACAAATGTTGCCGGATTTTCGTCTTTTCAATAAAAATATTCACTGATTTTTCACTTGAATTTGTTTGTCTTTCAGTTTTGATGGTAGGATCAAGAGTACTGAACCCTTAAAAAGTACCACTGACTTAATTGCGAAGAAAAGACATTTACTGGAATGAAGACAGTTTTATATACTGAAGTTCTAAAGCGCTTGGCATTGCGACAAAAATGGCAGCCTTTATATAATCTATTTCAACCGTTATTTTCAAACGCTTCGCCAATCACAAGTTTGTTGGGAGTCAAACCCAGTTCATTTCAAGGCCATCACTACTACTAAGGAAGGCAAGAATCATGAACAAGTCAGCAGCTCAGTGCCTATTGTTTGCTATAGTACACGAAGCTGTTTGTAAGGATGCAGTAAAAAAGGCGTTACTCTTTCCACCTTGTGTTGAACAATCCTTTGTATTCGATCTATGTTTTTCTGGATTTTTGAATTTAGATATGCAGTTCTCATGTATGTTGATGATTTAACTTCTCAGATGCCCAAGAAGGCCTGACTTAGTCAATAAACTAGAATTGATCAAATTTACGATAGTTACTTTTGGTGTCAAGTCACATGGCCCAAAATACTGGTTTTGTTTTATCTGCCTAGGTGGTANGTGTTGAACAATCCTTTGTATTCGATCTATGTTTTTCTGGATTTTTGAATTTAGATATGCAGTTCTCATGTATGTTGATGATTTAACTTCTCAGATGCCCAAGAAGGCCTGACTTAGTCAATAAACTAGAATTGATCAAATTTACGATAGTTACTTTTGGTGTCAAGTCACATGGCCCAAAATACTGGTTTTGTTTTATCTGCCTAGGTGGTAAACTCAAGTCCATGTAAGCTACCTGTAACTTGCTTGGCAGGCGCAAAAATTGAAGGGGGAGGGGAAGGGGGACGGGGAGGGGGAGAAAATTCCAATCCCGTTTCCCCCTCCTCCCAATCCCCTATTCTTTTCGACGCCTGCTATGCCACAGGTGGCCCAAACTCACGTTACACTTTTTCCTTGTAACGAGAGTTTGGGCCGCCTGTGGCTACGCAGTTAGCTATACCCGTTGTTTTCATGTTCTTTATTTTCCTTACAAGCTACTCGTTAACTCTTGATTACTTTACAAATGGGCTCTGGCCTTCCTTAGAAATCCAATCTTTGAATTAAGCAAGCCTCCTCACTTAACAACTGAGAATGTATTATGAGTTTGATACGAAGCATTGTTTTCGCAGTATATTGCTGCAATAATTTTTAATCCCATCCTCAGTATACCAAAAATTAAAGCATAAAAACAAGCTGCCAAACTTCAGTGTAGCATTCATGATTGTAATCACAAACAACATACTTTTGCTAATAAGTACCAGAAGGTTACCCATGATATACCCATTGGTAATAACTTTTCTTCTTAAAGCTTCGTAAAATAAAATGTTATTATAGTTTTTATGAGTGAAGTGTTAATTTTGTTCACAAACAGGGATTTTAGTTATTTCCAGCTACTTATAAACTCTACTGCAAGAAATTCACCTCCTAAAAATATCGTCATTCACGCGGAACAAAACGTAACCTTTCCTTCTGAGTTTAGGTTGATGCGGATGGCAAACAGCATTTTTCATCATTTTCTCCGGTACCATAAAACTTACTGAAACATAACTTTGTTTTTGTAACGCTTTCCCCCCCTTATATTGTAACTAAACTAGAGCTTTGTTTTGTAAATGGCGGCTTCAAGTACCTGTCACTGAGGTCAATGACTGAATATTGTGCTTACGTACGATCCTTTGGGGGAATCCGGCTCCCGTTTAAACTTTGTAAATATTTTGTTGCCATGTATACACTGAAGTGCCTCAGAAGAAACACTGAAAAGTTGACTATTTTGCTGGCAGACTCTTTAACAACGCGCGCCCGCACTCTAAACTGGTCTCCAATTCCTGAATGAACAGAGAATAAGCCGACTCTCTCTTGCTTAAACTGCCGAATAATTTCTCTATTTTTGGTGAGTAAATTAGATGCAACAATAAATTGCAAGGTCATTTTACCAGTTAACAAGAAAGGGCAGTTTATTCGTTCATTTCAGCCTTGTTTTGTCATCGATTCTTCTTTTATATTCTTCGAACCATCGGCGTCCTCGATCGATGAATGAAAGGGAATAGAACCGCATTTCGCCTGCAAGACCTTAATCAGCAACCAAGGGTAAGTTTCCCCCAAAATNGCCGAATAATTTCTCTATTTTTGGTGAGTAAATTAGATGCAACAATAAATTGCAAGGTCATTTTACCAGTTAACAAGAAAGGGCAGTTTATTCGTTCATTTCAGCCTTGTTTTGTCATCGATTCTTCTTTTATATTCTTCGAACCATCGGCGTCCTCGATCGATGAATGAAAGGGAATAGAACCGCATTTCGCCTGCAAGACCTTAATCAGCAACCAAGGGTAAGTTTCCCCCAAAATCATGGGCTGAAACGGTACTGTCTTATGAATCTTTACAAAGCATGCGAGGTTTAAATTTCTGAAGGGAAAAAACAAACAAACCCACAGACAAACAAAGCGTGAATTCTACTGAATTTAGGGGTAAAAAATTAAAGTTATTGGCAGGTGCTAATTACACTTGCCACGACATCGTTCTCTAGTACTAAATAAATGCAATATGGCAAATCTCTTGTTAGTTTTCTTTTCTGGAAGAAACTTAAAATAAACCAAACATGTGATGCTTTTGATTATATTTTCGGTTGGAAAACGTCATTTTAGCTCTTTGTGCAATAAAACGATAAAAGGACAATTTTTCTGCGGAAGGAAATAATCTCGACTAACACTGAGGGTATGACGTAGTCTGCAATGCCCAAAATTTGATGCCAACAAACCAGTACTGAGAAATAGGAAAGCAACGATAGCTTATATCATGTTGTTTTAAATCAGCATACCTATGGATGATAGAAATCCATGGCATACCTAAGCGAAACATATCAATACAAATATTGGACTGCTTACAAAGCGATGATTTCTTGATTATTGGTAGACTTAATAAAAGTTTGTTTTCTAACGCGGTTTCCGTTCACGCGCAACCCGAGTTAAAGCCACACTCTCTCTAAATTAGGTAAAAGTTAATATAACTTCGTTGCGGTTGGTTTCTTTGGAACGCAATAAACAAAGCAGGAGGCGGAGGACCAAGAAAGAGTCGCAATGCCGTGAGGCCGAAAAAAAGTATCTCTTTCCTTATTCCCTACAAAACATTTCTTTCACTGTGCTCCCACGAAACCATGCACTTGCTAGGTAGGCTTGTGCGATCATTACAAGATGCCTCCAGTTTTTTCGCAGGATCATCTTTGTCCATTGGTCATAAAACTGAGATATAATTGGAAACAGACTGTTTTGGAGTAAAGGAAATGGCGGTTCAAGAAAAATATCAGTTCTTAACCGCACAACAAGTTCCCTATCAATATTCGCTGACTGAACCGGAATACTCAACTGACACGGTCACGCTTTTAAAAAAAATCAGTACTGTCGCACATGACTTTTAATGGGAAGGTCATTGTTTTCAGTTCTTTACCTGATTCGTTAGTACTCTCTACTGTGCATTTTATATTAATTTCAGCGGCTGTAGTCATACAGAGATGGCGCCCTTTCTCTTTACATGTGGTAATAAGCTTTCCATATGGGCAAGTTAAACCTAAAACACTCAGTAAATCCCTAGTATTGTTTGTTACGCCCTCTATCCTTTCAGTTTAACTTCGAGTTCTTTCGTTTTACGAAATGATATGTTTCACAGGGTTCATTTGTTTGTTTAGTATTTTCTCAATCGGATTATTTTCATGCTGTTTATTTAGTACGGCATAAAAGAATACCGTTGGTACCTTTCAATGGCCTCATTGCCGTGATATACCTAATCCATTGCATTGTTTAATTTAGAATGCCTTAATTTCAATCGCCTTAGGCAAAATGTCTGAGTTTCTTGGGTTTCCATTTCCCGGTGGACTTCGTTTTCACACACCCAAAAACACACTAGTCATCACTGAGTTACTGAAGTATCAGAACCACAGGTAGCCCAAGCTCGAAATATGAGCGTCGGCGAGCGAGCATCGGCATTGTCGGGTAACATAAGGATTTGTTTGAGGAAAAAACCTATCGTTTCTGTAACCTAGAAAAATGAATGGATTTCAATAAAGAACAGCTTACCTCTCTCCTGTGTGGTCCATGGGCCGATTTATGGCCGTTAAATGGGCTGTGCTGTACGGTTTTCTCTCCGATATATAAGGTAAACCTTATATACACTGTATGTGGAGAGGAAACCGTTTACAATACAACCCATAAAACGGCCATAAATCGGCCCATGTACCACATAGGAGAGATATAACACACATTTTATGTAAGGTAAGCTGTTTTTTATTGAAATCCTTTCATTTTCTTAGGTTACAGAAACGATACTAGGTTTTTTCCTCAAACAAATCCTTATATTTAGAATGTTACGCAACAATGCCGATGTCCTTGGATGCTCATATTTCGAGCTTGGGCTACCTGTGTCAGAACATACTGACATCTCAAAGACTCACGGATATCACAATTTTCGAAAAATTTTTAATTTGTAACTCCAGATTATTGGTACAAACTCCTCCCCAGCCAAACACTAAGTTTCCTCCTCATTTTTTTCCTTAACTCTACACACAATTTCTTTAAGGAACCAATTTCCTTTTTCCGGGCGGTTTCATCATATCCCCTGTAAGGCTGCAGGGCCGATGGAAAGGTATTTTAAACAAATGGGACTTATTAATTGGGGTGAGGCTAGTCTAAACCGAAAGATCAATACGGCTATTTTTGTTAGCAGTGTGTCACAAGGAGCCGATTACCCAGGATATCCCTAGGCTCCTGGCGTCCTAGTTTCACTTAGCTAAATTATAAGCATAGAAAATTTCGAATGTTAACCATTGAGTAGCTGTGTTGGTAAACGGAAATAATAACCTGAAAAAGATCGAGAAAAAAATTAAATATCAAAAGTAAGACTCCGCTATAGGTCACACAAAATCAAAATTATTTCAACTGTAGGAGCGGTCAAATGACCCCCACCTCCCTGTGTGACACGCCCAATACCTGGTGGCAGTGAGATAAATTTCTTTTTTCACATCCTCAATATGTATGATACTAAAAGTCTCACATAAAAAAAGGTCACTTCCTTAGTCATTACACTGACCCGCGAGTGTGTGGGTGCGTGTTTAGTTTCAATCCGTTAGCAATCTCCCATAAACCGGACCAGTCATTTATGAACAAACATTTTAGTTTTTTTTAAAATGTATTTAAACACATTTTACGTCTTTACAAGTTCTTGCTATCCGTTAGTAACTTGTGTACCCTTCAGTGTTTTCAATTACTACGAGAATTCAGCTCTATGAAACTTCGTTTCATCTCGTTTTCACTTTAATAACGGTGTTTATACCACTTGACAAAAATATTTTTATAACACAGGGGGAGGGGGAGGGGCAAGTTACGTTTAATGAAACGTAGGAAGTGTTTTGTAAAGACATAACGTAGTGGTACACAGTAGCTCATTCACATGCACGAAACGAGAAGAATATTATCTCATCTTATGTTTCATTTTCTTCTAACGTTTTCAATATGACAACAAAACTAGGATGGGAACATTTCTCAAGTACGCTAATGACAGAAATAGAAATATACTTTTATATATTTAAGTTTTTTCAGAGCTTTATAAGGATTACTTTTTTTAGTCGTAGCTTCTCTCTAATTCGAGGGCTAGAAAGTTGCGTTTACAATATCGTTCGGGCACTGCACTCATGAGATATGTTATGGTTAGTGACGCACAGTACTTGAAGAAATCGATATCGGGTTTACAGATTGAGTGAGATAAGAGCAACCTGACCTCTTAGCTTTCTTTGCCAAATATAATATTACAAAACTGTCAATAACAATAATAAAATGCCAAGCTCATGTACGAAAATGCACTGCTTTGTTTTGGGCTACCCAAAGCAGATAGGCCTACTGAGGCAAGCTTGTAAACACGCGGTTTGAGAAACTTCTCCAGTGGAGAAAGGTGAGAAAGAAACTTCTCATCTAACCAACCTTGAGGGTGAATTCAAGGAAGGTGCAAAGGCGATCATCATCGACTAAATTATAAACTCGGCCGTACATATTTCCTTGTTTCTCGTACTTGTGCAAAACTGGATGCCAGCGATATTCTCTGTATTCCTTTGCCTTTACTTGACGAAAATCGATTTCTGGGCAAACTTTCAGGTAAATATTCAATCGTTGGACTTTGAAATACTAAAAAAATATCTCTCCTCAAGTTAAACGATATAGTGCTTGAGTGTCTTCCATTTCGAAAAGACATAACAACATCATAATTTGAATACAATCTCAAGCATCTCTGTCCTCCATACTTTGTGGTTTTTTAATACGCAGGAATTCATTTTTCCTTAAGGAAATTTGCGCTCCTAGATTTATCGCATGTCTTAATAGGCTTGAAAAGCCATCGGAGCTTTTCAGTTTTTTGTTTTTACGCCACAGAGCAATTTTATTTATTTTTCAGATTATAGGAAAGCTGTACCCACATATGCGACTCACCTGAAAAAACCGCACAG
>CALNXI010004230.1:7540-29868 GCA_942486025.1 Porites evermanni
TATACAATAAAAAATACAACCGAGCTAAGTGAATTGTACAAGATTCCCAGGAGAGAATCTGCAATTAGTGACATTCCCATTGTTACCCAGCGTACTAGACAATACGCTTTGTGTGCATCGCGCTGGGCTTTGTTGGAGTTTTAAAAGACTAGTCAACGAGGGGGTTAATTGACTAACGGCATAGCGTCAAGGTGAAATTGGAAATAAATTAATAACGACGCCAAATAACGAGGTCAAATTCTCACCTCGCTCTGCCCACGTGTGCTGAGGAGGGTCTGGGGCGACTGTGTACTCCCTCGGATGCAGTCCTCTTTCTCTGTTAGCGTGTAGTAAAAGTTTGGTTACTGTTTATTGCTGATAAATGCCTCCTTGCATCAATCAATCACAAAAACCTTTCTACAAACAGCGGCCCTTTCATTTTCCTAGAAAAATCTTTCCCGAGGCTCCTCCGGTCTCAAATCTCTTTATTTTGACTTTTTGTGGCGGGAAGGTGAGCGTTTTCCCGCCAAAGAAAACCCTAATATGGTGAAGGGACTGTTCGATTGGCCAATCGTGTTGCAGTATGACGTCAAAGCGAGTATCCATTGATTTCTAGAAAGTTTTCGGTCGTGAACTTTTTTCACCCAAGCATTCGCTTAACCAACCAAAACCCACGCGCGTTTGTATCCGTTCGATAAACCAGTCAAGTTGCTCTATTTCCGTTCGTTCGTTGCTTCTATTTTGTTCGCGCGTTTTCATTTCAAGGTCATAAGAAAACCGCTCTAAGCGTCTAAATTTTCGTACAGTTGAGGTGGTTCCGTGTGAACGCGACAACTAGACGCGCAAAACTTTCATCGGGTCGAAAATTCTCCCGGTGCTGCCGTGAGAAGGTAGCCTAAGTTGTTTTGCCAGGTTCTTTGGTCTTCCCCTCTCTTCAAAAAACCAACACTTTTCAAATTATTTATTTACATGTACATATTTATTCAACAGAGACAAAGATTGTGAAAGGTTTATGCACTCGTCTACTTCTTGCACACACCTGTACTGTAGCAGACATTGCTCGCGGTTTTCTTCGAGGAGACTTTGGTCTTTCAACTTTCGATTCGCTCACTCCTGATTGCCGTTTGATTGGTGCAGAACTGGGTCGAATTGGACGACTTTTCTAAAAAAGACAAAGAAATATCACACTGACAAACAAAGAAGGCGGAAAAAGTTTATGGGAAAAACAAAATTGTTCATAATTTAAGAAAGCATCCACCTATAGAGAACAGAATGCTCTACAATTCGACTTTCCTTACCGAAGAATAAAAAATTAGTAAAAAACATACTTCTTTCAGGTGCTATTTGAGGACACTATTTTTTACTGGAGACGGGACCGTCACTTTACGTGGTCATCCGAGCCACGCTAAGGTCTGGCTGTCTGCTGGGCCAAGGAAGTATACCTTCATTTCTCAGTTATTTTACGACCCTGAGTAGTGGTCTGAACCTGGGGTTCGAACCGACGTCCTCACGCCGTGCAGTCAAGCGCTCTACCGAATGAGCTAATCATGCTGCGGTCAAAAGGCAGTTTCGGTGCGCTTTCTCGGCGAACTTCTCAGGCAAATGGCTGACTTCAATCAAACGAGAAAAACTGGTTCATCATTTTGAAAGTAGAAACTGTACATAGTTTGACACTTGATTAGTACTTTCTTACTGAACAAAAAGTGACTTAAATGTTTGAAGATTTACTGAAAATGCTTTATAACATGTTAAAAGTGGAGGAAATGCCGTCTTGTTGACACCCACTTGTCAAAGCATACTTTAAGGTGTGAAGCATTTTACGACAAAAAGACTCGTTTACAGTCAAGCACTGCTGCCTTTCACCCACCAGCTATGTACAGTCTACAGCCGTGCTCTTTCTACCTCGCACATCGTTGGTACTGACTAGTGCTAAGGGTCTATCATGGAGTGGTGTCCACTTTACAGAGAGCCACAGAAAATGACTGAGGAACAATTCTGGTTTTCTATTTTTGTTTGGTGATCATCTCATATAAGTCAGCCCACTATGAGAGAGTTGACTGTTGAGAACTGTCCGGTCGTTGTTCATGTTTTCCCAGTATATTACGAAAAAAATCCCAGGAAAAAATGAAAAAATTGTCCAACACAATATGGTTGAGCAAAGTGGATGCACTCAGTCACTCTTTATGTTCTATGACAGTAACACGAGCATGAACCTAAACACATACCAAAAGCTTTTCATTTCTTGACGGCGCCTCTTTTGTCGCCAGTCTCCCACTTTTCGACTCTTCCAGCAAAGCCGCAGTAGGCCTGGTCACACTTCTACAAGCGCACGGTTCTCCCTCGTGTGGTATCTCCTTTATTTTAGACAAAATCTTTGCTCTTGTACTTTGAGTTTTTCGGTGCAAATGCCCTGCTACTCCCGACAACTGGTCAGATAAAACTGGATCAGAGCTTTCTTTAGCATTCAAGACCGCTTCTTCCATTTCCAAGCCGTTTTGTATAACAACACCGTGATGCACAGATGACAGACGACTATTGGGCGAACATTCTTCTGACGCTTCGTCTTTGGCAATGTCTTTTTCTGCTTGTTCGGCAATGTCAACGGAGTTATCTAATTTACGGCAGTCTAAATCTTTACTACCATTGCTAATAACATCTTGACTAAAGGTCACTGACTTCTTTAAAGCATTATTCTTAGTTGACGACTCACTCTTCGTTATAGAGAGTGGAATATTTCCATCAGAAATGGATTTTCTTAAAGATGGCTTGAAAGGCCGCTCATCCGTCTCACTCGTCTTCCTATCAGATCCATGCTTTTGCTTCGAAGCCTGTTTTCTGTCGTTGTTTTTAGTGGAGCTATATTTTGGTAGCGGAGGTTTTGTAGAAACCTGACACAAAAAAATCAAAAGAACACCCAAAAAATTGAAACAAATAGCATATGGTCGAAAGAGAGGCGTTCAATACAGAACACAAGTTGTTATAACGTTCCCAACTAATGACCAAACGTCGACAATGTTCAAATAAGGCCTACTAAATGGAGACGGGACGCTCTGGTGACGGAGCGAAAAAGGAGGGATTTTTTGCCCCTCCTTTTTTGCCAGGCCGCCAGAGCGTCCCAGAGAGCTTGCTCACAGACTACGTGACTGTGAGCGGCAAGGGGCCCTCTGACTCTATTTTCCCTTGCGCTGCTAGACCCAGGGTTTTCATTAAGAATTCTAGTAGCAGGAGAAAGGTGTAACGTTACAGAGGAATATTTTGAAAGAGGCTCCGCATCTGAGAAAAAAATAGTCACAGGCTACCGAAAGTCAGCGGGAGATTTTTTCATAATAAACGGAGAATTCTCCGATCTCCGATACCTAATGAACACCCTGTAGTCAGTAGACCGAATTATTTTACACAGAATCATCATTTTACCTTTTCATTTTCAACGTTCTTCTTAGACAAGCCAATCTTTTCGCCAGTAAAACCAAGCCTGGTTAAACCATTGTGAGGCTCTGAAGTTCTTCGCAAGTCTCTGAGGTTCGTCTTCGCTGCTAAGTCCTCTGAGTTGAAGAACTCCATAGTTTTACCTTGCAAGTAACGATGGCGGAGGTCTTTCCTTGAACAGATATCCTTCCTTGAGAACTTGCGCTGCTGCACGGCTGCGGCGGACATCTTTAGCATTAGGACTGCGGGATTGTGAACACAGGGAACTCATTACTGACACATGCACGGCAGACTTCTAGCAGCAAAAATACCGCAAAACAAGTTTAATACACAATAAAAAATACAACCGAGCTAAGTGAATTGTACAAGATTCCCAGGAGAGAATCTGCAATTAGTGACATTCCCATTGTTACCCAGCGTACTAGACAATACGCTTTGTGTGCATCGCGCTGGGCTTTGTTGGAGTTTTAAAAGACTAGTCAACGAGGGGGTTAATTGACTAACGGCATAGCGTCAAGGTGAAATTGGAAATAAATTAATAACGACGCCAAATAACGAGGTCAAATTCTCACCTCGCTCTGCCCACGTGTGCTGAGGAGGGTCTGGGGCGACTGTGTACTCCCTCGGATGCAGTCCTCTTTCTCTGTTAGCGTGTAGTAAAAGTTTGGTTACTGTTTATTGCTGATAAATGCCTCCTTGCATCAATCAATCACAAAAACCTTTCTACAAACAGCGGCCCTTTCATTTTCCTAGAAAAATCTTTCCCGAGGCTCCTCCGGTCTCAAATCTCTTTATTTTGACTTTTTGTGGCGGGAAGGTGAGCGTTTTCCCGCCAAAGAAAACCCTAATATGGTGAAGGGACTGTTCGATTGGCCAATCGTGTTGCAGTATGACGTCAAAGCGAGTATCCATTGATTTCTAGAAAGTTTTCGGTCGTGAACTTTTTTCACCCAAGCATTCGCTTAACCAACCAAAACCCACGCGCGTTTGTATCCGTTCGATAAACCAGTCAAGTTGCTCTATTTCCGTTCGTTCGTTGCTTCTATTTTGTTCGCGCGTTTTCATTTCAAGGTCATAAGAAAACCGCTCTAAGCGTCTAAATTTTCGTACAGTTGAGGTGGTTCCGTGTGAACGCGACAACTAGACGCGCAAAACTTTCATCGGGTCGAAAATTCTCCCGGTGCTGCCGTGAGAAGGTAGCCTAAGTTGTTTTGCCAGGTTCTTTGGTCTTCCCCTCTCTTCAAAAAACCAACACTTTTCAAATTATTTATTTACATGTACATATTTATTCAACAGAGACAAAGATTGTGAAAGGTTTATGCACTCGTCTACTTCTTGCACACACCTGTACTGTAGCAGACATTGCTCGCGGTTTTCTTCGAGGAGACTTTGGTCTTTCAACTTTCGATTCGCTCACTCCTGATTGCCGTTTGATTGGTGCAGAACTGGGTCGAATTGGACGACTTTTCTAAAAAAGACAAAGAAATATCACACTGACAAACAAAGAAGGCGGAAAAAGTTTATGGGAAAAACAAAATTGTTCATAATTTAAGAAAGCATCCACCTATAGAGAACAGAATGCTCTACAATTCGACTTTCCTTACCGAAGAATAAAAAATTAGTAAAAAACATACTTCTTTCAGGTGCTATTTGAGGACACTATTTTTTACTGGAGACGGGACCGTCACTTTACGTGGTCATCCGAGCCACGCTAAGGTCTGGCTGTCTGCTGGGCCAAGGAAGTATACCTTCATTTCTCAGTTATTTTACGACCCTGAGTAGTGGTCTGAACCTGGGGTTCGAACCGACGTCCTCACGCCGTGCAGTCAAGCGCTCTACCGAATGAGCTAATCATGCTGCGGTCAAAAGGCAGTTTCGGTGCGCTTTCTCGGCGAACTTCTCAGGCAAATGGCTGACTTCAATCAAACGAGAAAAACTGGTTCATCATTTTGAAAGTAGAAACTGTACATAGTTTGACACTTGATTAGTACTTTCTTACTGAACAAAAAGTGACTTAAATGTTTGAAGATTTACTGAAAATGCTTTATAACATGTTAAAAGTGGAGGAAATGCCGTCTTGTTGACACCCACTTGTCAAAGCATACTTTAAGGTGTGAAGCATTTTACGACAAAAAGACTCGTTTACAGTCAAGCACTGCTGCCTTTCACCCACCAGCTATGTACAGTCTACAGCCGTGCTCTTTCTACCTCGCACATCGTTGGTACTGACTAGTGCTAAGGGTCTATCATGGAGTGGTGTCCACTTTACAGAGAGCCACAGAAAATGACTGAGGAACAATTCTGGTTTTCTATTTTTGTTTGGTGATCATCTCATATAAGTCAGCCCACTATGAGAGAGTTGACTGTTGAGAACTGTCCGGTCGTTGTTCATGTTTTCCCAGTATATTACGAAAAAAATCCCAGGAAAAAATGAAAAAATTGTCCAACACAATATGGTTGAGCAAAGTGGATGCACTCAGTCACTCTTTATGTTCTATGACAGTAACACGAGCATGAACCTAAACACATACCAAAAGCTTTTCATTTCTTGACGGCGCCTCTTTTGTCGCCAGTCTCCCACTTTTCGACTCTTCCAGCAAAGCCGCAGTAGGCCTGGTCACACTTCTACAAGCGCACGGTTCTCCCTCGTGTGGTATCTCCTTTATTTTAGACAAAATCTTTGCTCTTGTACTTTGAGTTTTTCGGTGCAAATGCCCTGCTACTCCCGACAACTGGTCAGATAAAACTGGATCAGAGCTTTCTTTAGCATTCAAGACCGCTTCTTCCATTTCCAAGCCGTTTTGTATAACAACACCGTGATGCACAGATGACAGACGACTATTGGGCGAACATTCTTCTGACGCTTCGTCTTTGGCAATGTCTTTTTCTGCTTGTTCGGCAATGTCAACGGAGTTATCTAATTTACGGCAGTCTAAATCTTTACTACCATTGCTAATAACATCTTGACTAAAGGTCACTGACTTCTTTAAAGCATTATTCTTAGTTGACGACTCACTCTTCGTTATAGAGAGTGGAATATTTCCATCAGAAATGGATTTTCTTAAAGATGGCTTGAAAGGCCGCTCATCCGTCTCACTCGTCTTCCTATCAGATCCATGCTTTTGCTTCGAAGCCTGTTTTCTGTCGTTGTTTTTAGTGGAGCTATATTTTGGTAGCGGAGGTTTTGTAGAAACCTGACACAAAAAAATCAAAAGAACACCCAAAAAATTGAAACAAATAGCATATGGTCGAAAGAGAGGCGTTCAATACAGAACACAAGTTGTTATAACGTTCCCAACTAATGACCAAACGTCGACAATGTTCAAATAAGGCCTACTAAATGGAGACGGGACGCTCTGGTGACGGAGCGAAAAAGGAGGGATTTTTTGCCCCTCCTTTTTTGCCAGGCCGCCAGAGCGTCCCAGAGAGCTTGCTCACAGACTACGTGACTGTGAGCGGCAAGGGGCCCTCTGACTCTATTTTCCCTTGCGCTGCTAGACCCAGGGTTTTCATTAAGAATTCTAGTAGCAGGAGAAAGGTGTAACGTTACAGAGGAATATTTTGAAAGAGGCTCCGCATCTGAGAAAAAAATAGTCACAGGCTACCGAAAGTCAGCGGGAGATTTTTTCATAATAAACGGAGAATTCTCCGATCTCCGATACCTAATGAACACCCTGTAGTCAGTAGACCGAATTATTTTACACAGAATCATCATTTTACCTTTTCATTTTCAACGTTCTTCTTAGACAAGCCAATCTTTTCGCCAGTAAAACCAAGCCTGGTTAAACCATTGTGAGGCTCTGAAGTTCTTCGCAAGTCTCTGAGGTTCGTCTTCGCTGCTAAGTCCTCTGAGTTGAAGAACTCCATAGTTTTACCTTGCAGCACTAAGGAGTTCTCACTCTGGTGTTTTTTAACCCGCGCTGTATTTTTCGCATGTTGATTCATGTACCCTGCCGAGCAAACGCGGCTGTTTCTTGAAGGAAGAACATTAGTTGTGTATCTATCTACAGGTTCTTCAACCCAGAAAGTCTCATACAAACCATCAGAAGGTACGTCAGAGACACTGTCGACTGGCGAGTATTCCATCTGCATGTTAACCACGTGAATCGAAGGGGAAGTTGTCCGGCTGACTTGATGAGGAGAATTATTTCCCTGACTACTGCGGCTCGTAGCCGATTGTAGTTCTAAGTCTCGTGGGCTAATATGAAGATTACTGATTTTTTCCTTGGCATTTTCCATGTCTCTGAACATGTCTGATATTTCAGCAGCTTCTGCTTGATTTTTCTCGTCTAATTCACCGAGCAAAGTTTCGCTTTTTGCAACGTAATCCGCTGAAAGCCTGCCCTGCTTAAAGTCATCTGGAATCACCTCTTCCTCATCGCTCCCACCCTCACTTCCCCCTGTTGGGATAGCAAACACTAAAGAGCGACAGCCTGCCGAAGATACCGACTTCGTCTCCGAAAAGTTATTGATTGCCTCGGCATCGTCATCATCTTCACTAAAAGACTCTTCGACAGGGTCTATACACTCTGGTGAATTTGTCCTCGGGGAGCATGGTTCAGGTGAGACTCGAGGAGCAGGCGGAATATCACTCGGATTATCTTCGTCATCACCGTACGCTGCCGAGTATCTCCGAAGTCCTTCTAATGTGGACGCTTGGTGTTCAACTGGTTGTTGATCAAGATAGACTAACCCTATACAAAAAAATGAACAGTCTGGTTAATATGAAAGAATAATATTAAATGATAAAGTCAAATGAAGTGACCTAAAAGTACATTCAAAGTAGAAATTTCTCTCACTACCCCTGAAAAGTCCCCTTGAAACCCCCCCGCATTAGACTGTTCCACGTGTTCAGATTGTGGGGATGACGCAAAGAGATAGGACTACCCCCATGTAAGCGCATTATTTCTGGGCTAAGTATTAAGTGGCATTATCCAAGTGTGCACAAAAATAACCTCTTGCAAAGAGATATGATGAAATAGAGGATAACTCTGGAGTGGGCTATATACAGTCACATGGTACAAAAACACCTTGTAGGAACACCAACGACTTAGTGGTGCAAAAAAAAACAAACAGATCACACTTTTTTTAGTTTTTTTGTTATCAACTGCAGGGCTGTCATTAAAGGACGGGGAACTGGGATTTCCCCCCGCTACTATGAACGTGATCCCCCGGCTACTTTCATACAAAAATTGAAGAAAATTTGAACCAAAAGAAATCCCTTTCTGTCTGATTCTCTGCCTACTTGCAACCTCGTTCTCAGGTTCTCTCTCCTACCCAAACAAGATTGGTCTACTTGTTAAAAGTTACTTGGCAACTTTAAATCTTAAGTGGGAGCCCTGAACTGTGATTTCGCCAAGTGTACCTGGCTATTTTAGCAGTGATACATTTTACCTTTATAAGATGCATCATTTTTTCTGCTATCAGCAATTGGTTGCCAGCCATGAGGTGGACGAGCCTGAGGTGTCACAGGCTGCCCTTTCACTGAAAGGAGAAGGCATTGAAGAAATTTAATGAAACCCTTAACTGCAAGCAATATCTTAATCTCGGCTCAAAGCATGAGTGGTGTGCTCATCTTACAACAAGCTGTGAGCCCTGACAGAATTGGGATCTTCCTACAGCTCAGTAACTTATAGGCAATCACAACCCAAACCAACCCTACTGCTCAGGTAACCCTCACAAAACATCTGCAATGGACAACCCACCCAGATAGTAGTGCTCATGCACAAAAACTGCAAAATTTTGGGGTAACTTAAGGATGATGACACTATGCTCAAAGTACATCCATACATGTAGATCACCTGAAGATTACAAGCCAAAGATGAAGTTAGATAATTATTTATACATGTAAATCTGAACTCAGTTGCTCCAAAGCTTGTAAATGCTAATCCAGGGTCAACCTTGAAGCCCGTGATGGAGTATACTCTCATTATGCACTGTTTTGGGATAACTTCACTGGGTCACTATTTATATAAGCCTCTATGTTTCTATTCAAGACAAGAAAAGTTTATTTCAAATTTTACGAAACCTTGGGTTTTTAAAGTCAACCATCTTTCAAACAACCCAAACCTGAAGGATATTTTGACTCTTTCCTGACCCTCAATTCTGGTAAAATCAAGACACAATGACCAAAGTAATAAGCATTTTTCAGCACCTGTAATAAAAGTATTGTAGTCGTATGAGGTTTTCTTGCCATTTCTCTCATCCACTATAGCTGTGCTTTTGGTTGATGAAGTGTAAATGGATGAGGAATGAGGTCTTCTCTTTGGTTTCTTCTTCTGTGACTGTCTTTCATTGAACTGCTTAACAATTTCAGGTATGGACAAATCTGGCAAACTGTTTAACAATTCAATTAAAAATACAAAAACAACAGTAAGCCAGTGAACAGTTTGACCTTGATTTCATTAAAAGTAATGTCCAATGGACCACTGGTCTTGCACCTTTTTTTTTAACTTGAGTGTCAATGTATTTAGCACGGAAGTGCTAATTGGGGACACTATATTAACGTCTCCTACTGGAGACAGGATCGCCATTTTTACGTGGTCATCCGAGCCACGTGAAGGTCTAGCCATTTGCAGGGCAAAGGTATTACCTTCATTTCTCAGTTTTTTAAAGACCCTGAGTATTGGTCTGACCCCAGGAATCGAACCAGCGACCTCCCGCTCTGCAGTCAAGCACTCTACCGACTGAGGTAATCCTGCTGCTTAATTTATTATGATAAAATAATAATACTATTTGCCTTATTTTTGTAAAAAAAGCTTAAAATCAAAATACAGCAACATGATTTGTAGAGGAAAAAAAAACAGGGCATGTTTCACTGCTTCTTGGCATTTTTGCCTTGTTTCCTTTTTCAGATATCTTGTCTAACTTGCTAGCTCCTAGAGGAGGCTTACCGTACCTTTGCTCTTGGGTAGGAAACTTAGTGAAAAAGGAAATCTTGTTGTATAAAACTATAATACTGGTACAACAAACTTGGCATTTCATATCTTCAGAACTTAATCAGTATTTTTGAATTCCTACTTTCTTCAGGGCTTCTGATATTTTGCGCGGTCGCGGACCCACAAAATTCAGGTATTTCCCCGAAATCCTGCGAAATTCCCCCCAAAACGCGAAATCCGCCAGAAATATTTCCAAATACTTGTCAGCAAAACATATTTAATACTTATCTTGGCCATTAGACCTGTTTTATTCACCCCAAACGTCCAAATTTATCTTGAACTTCGTCACTGCAACGAGTAAACAACGTCCCAAAACTACCAGGCATTCTTAGATTAATGTTGCAAAAGACTGGGCACTAACCATAATGTTAATAGCTTTAGCATTCGCTCATTTCTCGAGCGAACTGTTGTTGAAAGAGCAAATTTAATGATTATCCCTGTTAAAAAAACAATGTTAAACAACGCTGGTCATATCGACGCAAAATTGATCGATTTTAGCGAAATTTGCCAAAAAAAATTCAGCGAAATCAGCTGTTGTTTACTGATTGTCTCTTGGCGAAGTTTCCCCCTGAAATTTCCCGTGAAATCGGCCAATTTTTCTAAGAATTTGCCCCTGAAAATCCTTCGAAATGTGACTTTTTTCTGCTAAAATCCCACGAAATCGAACGATTTTCCAGCAAATTTTGACTTTTCTCCCGCGAAAATCCCGCAAAATCGGCCGATTTTTCTGCGAATTTTGACTTTTTTTCACGCTAAATCGGCCGATTTTTCCGCGAATTTGACCCTGTAAATCCCGCAAAATTTTGCTTTTTTTTTCGCGAAATATCAGAAGCCCTGTTTCTTACAGCACAGCCAGAAATGGTACTTGATATAACAAATAAATAAATATTCCCAGTATAAATAATTCAGTATCAGAAGTGTTTACCAAAAGAATGGATACAAATTTTTTGCACTTTATAATCAGTTCCTGTAACTCAGAATATCTTTGGTAATTACATTGTAATAAACTGCTTTGGAACAGGAGTCAATTGGCAACCCCTTTTGCAACAGTTTCTGGAGACAAAAATAATTTTAGGAACAAATGAAACAGCTTCATCAACAGAAAGCAACAAAGTTTAGCTCATCCATTTTCACTGGTAGGTAGAGAATTATTTTCTTGCGGAACTTGCATCAAATCTGTGAAAATGCCCTCCAAAAATCCCTGAAACACTCAATTATTAAAACATAAACAACACACTTACTAACTTTTATTTGCAAAAATTGTTTTTTTTTTTTAATCTTTATCCAACTGATTTAGTAACCATACTAAAGCAACTATCCCCTAAGATTCAGCATATAGCTTGATGCTTCTTGTCCCGGTATATCCATACAGATACATGTAGGGATAGTTGTATACTATTTGGTGGTAAAGAAAGCCACTCATTATTACAGGGTATCATTATATAGGGGTTCACTATTTTGCTATTTCACTGTCGACGACTGTACTGATATTATGACCCACACAGAAGCAGTATTCTAATACTGTTTTTGTGAGGGTCATAAAACTCCGTTCAAAGTGAAATCCAGAGTGAAAATAGTTTCTGATGTATCATACCTTGCTGTCTCCTGACTGTCAAGTGCCAACTCTGGTGGTTCTGGCCCCAAACTTAAATAACTGCTTTTACTTTTACTCCTGTAATTACAATGACAGTTCACTTCTCTCTCCCTTGGTCCACCACCAAGCCGATATGATGTCTTCTTGACTTCTTTCAGCCTGGAGAGTGACTGGTTTGCATGGTGTAACCAATCCTAAAATGTTTCATAACAAGTAATTTTCCTGAATTTTGTGCTTCATATATCCAAACCTTCAATAAGTACCTTCCTTAGAAATAACAACACGTAACGTTTCTCTTAGTGTCCTTACGGCTAGAACAAATTCCTTTACTTACAATTTTTGTTCTGCAAACTGGGATTGATGGTCCAAATAAAGAAACGTTAAGATCCAGCATATATTTGCATGCGAGAAGCTTTGCCCCTCTTTTGTTAAAATCAAAGCACATTTATGACAATGATTTAGATTGTAGCTCTAGTAATAAATTTCATCTTAAACTAAAACAGCCAGTATGCTGACATATAACTGTGACCTGTGGAGGTTAACATGTGACATAATAAAACGTTTCTGCCAACTCTAATACAAACAGGGAACAATCATAACAAACAAGTAATAATACGAAAGCTTGATTAAACTAAGGACAGTTTTTGTTTTTGAATAAGCGACATACCCGCGTAGCTGGTAATTTCCCAGCTGAGTAAAGCTCATTTTCCGTACATTCCGATTCATCCATATTGGCATAAAATCCCCACAACAGCAGGTCGAGTTTTAAATTTTGCTTTCATGTTCAAAGACGAGAAGATAGAAAGAACAAAACCCTCAAATCGAGTCCTAGTAACGGTAAACAAATCCAAAAATCGCGAGGAAATCCGCCGCCATCTTTTTTCGTTTACTCAATTGTGTATCCGCTGACCAGAAAGAGCCTGCAACATGTTGACCCCGAGAGAAAGGGAAGAGGTGGACACTCAACATAGCCTGCGAAAACATCCGTTTCTCCTCGCTCTTCGTCGCTGGGGACGATTCGCGCGGAGGAGAAACGGATGTTTTCGCAGGCTACACTCAACAACGTTTTAGCGGGGAGACTCCGCTCCGCGGTCCAGCCCCTAACCCTTTTAAATACCATTTTAGAAGAGAGATTTCCCTACCATTTCTAGATAATCCCAAAGCCCGTTTCCGGTTTCTGCTGGTTAGACTTATTTACGTCCGCTCGCTCCGCCTGGCGAGCGTCCCTCTCACGAAGTAGACTTGTGGCAAGTGTAGGCCATTTCATATACTCCCTACCGACCTCCCTACCCTTTCATATAACTGAAACCTAAAAGGGACTACTTTCGGAGGGAGCCTTCCCGTACAGGCCATTATAGGGAGTACCCCCCGGTCCTCCGGGGATTTTACTGGGAGATAATTTGCCATTTTGTTGGAACACCTGTCGAAATAGCTTTATTTTATTGACATGAAAACTCCAAATTTTTCAAAAACATGGCTGTGAACGTAAACAGTTAGCTTGCATGGAAATACCCTGCATAACAGGGGCTATTTTCTTGCGTTTTTCAGGCGAGCGAAGACCGAGCGCAAAGCGAGCGAGAAGCGCCAGACAAGCGCAACGGGGGAAGGCGCAGAAAAAATTATTTCCATGGAAAAGACAACTAAATTCGCCGAACGCGCGACAAGTAATCTTAAAACTGTATCTTTTTTTAACTTATAAATTTTAGGAAAACACGCTCATTTTTGGGCTCTAGCCTGAACATTGATAGCCGTCGAGAGCATCCGGTTTTTTCGACTCTAGTTTCACCCGCCGAGAAAAACCGACGACCGGAAATACGTCTTCGGTTCGCAGGCTAGAACATTGATTATCCTTAGTCGGCGGGGTCTCGATCAAAAGCCCTCTTAACCAAGAGCTAATTAAAGTAAAACACTGTTGTTATCTAACAGGGCCCGCGGAGCGGATTTTCAAGTGCGGGGGGGGGGGGGAAAAATTCGGAAGGGGTGAGTTTAGCCAAACAGGGGGGCCCGGGGGGCATGTCCCCCGGGAAAAATTGAAAATGAAAGTTTCTGGAAATGGCTGAAAGGGGTTCAAAAATTCCAAAAGTGAAGTTAATTTTTAATTTTTTAAAAAAAAAGAGTAAAAAAACGGGCTTCCCGTTTAGGCTGTTTCTTGAAGGAAGAACATTAGTTGTGTATCTATCTACAGGTTCTTCAACCCAGAAAGTCTCATACAAACCATCAGAAGGTACGTCAGAGACACTGTCGACTGGCGAGTATTCCATCTGCATGTTAACCACGTGAATCGAAGGGGAAGTTGTCCGGCTGACTTGATGAGGAGAATTATTTCCCTGACTACTGCGGCTCGTAGCCGATTGTAGTTCTAAGTCTCGTGGGCTAATATGAAGATTACTGATTTTTTCCTTGGCATTTTCCATGTCTCTGAACATGTCTGATATTTCAGCAGCTTCTGCTTGATTTTTCTCGTCTAATTCACCGAGCAAAGTTTCGCTTTTTGCTACGTAATCCGCTGAAAGCCTGCCCTGCTTAAAGTCATCTGGAATCACCTCTTCCTCATCGCTCCCACCCTCACTTCCCCCTGTTGGGATAGCAAACACTAAAGAGCGACAGCCTGCCGAAGATACCGACTTCGCCTCCGAAAAGTTATTGATTGCCTCGGCATCGTCATCATCTTCACTAAAAGACTCTTCGACAGGGTCTATACACTCTGGTGAATTTGTCCTCGGGGAGCATGGTTCAGGTGAGACTCGAGGAGCAGGCGGAATATCACTCGGATTATCTTCGTCATCACCGTACGCTGCCGAGTATCTCCGAAGTCCTTCTAATGTGGACGCTTGGTGTTCAACTGGTTGTTGATCAAGATAGACTAACCCTATACAAAAAAATGAACAGTCTGGTTAATATGAAAGAATAATATTAAATGATAAAGTCAAATGAAGTGACCTAAAAGTACATTCAAAGTAGAAATTTCTCTCACTACCCCTGAAAAGTCCCCTTGAAACCCCCCCGCATTAGACTGTTCCACGTGTTCAGATTGTGGGGATGACGCAAAGAGATAGGACTACCCCCATGTAAGCGCATTATTTCTGGGCTAAGTATTAAGTGGCATTATCCAAGTGTGCACAAAAATAACCTCTTGCAAAGAGATATGATGAAATAGAGGATAACTCTGGAGTGGGCTATATACAGTCACATGGTACAAAAACACCTTGTAGGAACACCAACGACTTAGTGGTGCAAAAAAAAACAAACAGATCACACTTTTTTTAGTTTTTTTGTTATCAACTGCAGGGCTGTCATTAAAGGACGGGGAACTGGGATTTCCCCCCGCTACTATGAACGTGATCCCCCGGCTACTTTCATACAAAAATTGAAGAAAATTTGAACCAAAAGAAATCCCTTTCTGTCTGATTCTCTGCCTACTTGCAACCTCGTTCTCAGGTTCTCTCTCCTACCCAAACAAGATTGGTCTACTTGTTAAAAGTTACTTGGCAACTTTAAATCTTAAGTGGGAGCCCTGAACTGTGATTTCGCCAAGTGTACCTGGCTATTTTAGCAGTGATACATTTTACCTTTATAAGATGCATCATTTTTTCTGCTATCAGCAATTGGTTGCCAGCCATGAGGTGGACGAGCCTGAGGTGTCACAGGCTGCCCTTTCACTGAAAGGAGAAGGCATTGAAGAAATTTAATGAAACCCTTAACTGCAAGCAATATCTTAATCTCGGCTCAAAGCATGAGTGGTGTGCTCATCTTACAACAAGCTGTGAGCCCTGACAGAATTGGGATCTTCCTACAGCTCAGTAACTTATAGGCAATCACAACCCAAACCAACCCTACTGCTCAGGTAACCCTCACAAAACATCTGCAATGGACAACCCACCCAGATAGTAGTGCTCATGCACAAAAACTGCAAAATTTTGGGGTAACTTAAGGATGATGACACTATGCTCAAAGTACATCCATACATGTAGATCACCTGAAGATTACAAGCCAAAGATGAAGTTAGATAATTATTTATACATGTAAATCTGAACTCAGTTGCTCCAAAGCTTGTAAATGCTAATCCAGGGTCAACCTTGAAGCCCGTGATGGAGTATACTCTCATTATGCACTGTTTTGGGATAACTTCACTGGGTCACTATTTATATAAGCCTCTATGTTTCTATTCAAGACAAGAAAAGTTTATTTCAAATTTTACGAAACCTTGGGTTTTTAAAGTCAACCATCTTTCAAACAACCCAAACCTGAAGGATATTTTGACTCTTTCCTGACCCTCAATTCTGGTAAAATCAAGACACAATGACCAAAGTAATAAGCATTTTTCAGCACCTGTAATAAAAGTATTGTAGTCGTATGAGGTTTTCTTGCCATTTCTCTCATCCACTATAGCTGTGCTTTTGGTTGATGAAGTGTAAATGGATGAGGAATGAGGTCTTCTCTTTGGTTTCTTCTTCTGTGACTGTCTTTCATTGAACTGCTTAACAATTTCAGGTATGGACAAATCTGGCAAACTGTTTAACAATTCAATTAAAAATACAAAAACAACAGTAAGCCAGTGAACAGTTTGACCTTGATTTCATTAAAAGTAATGTCCAATGGACCACTGGTCTTGCACCTTTTTTTTTAACTTGAGTGTCAATGTATTTAGCACGGAAGTGCTAATTGGGGACACTATATTAACGTCTCCTACTGGAGACAGGATCGCCATTTTTACGTGGTCATCCGAGCCACGTGAAGGTCTAGCCATTTGCAGGGCAAAGGTATTACCTTCATTTCTCAGTTTTTTAAAGACCCTGAGTATTGGTCTGACCCCAGGAATCGAACCAGCGACCTCCCGCTCTGCAGTCAAGCACTCTACCGACTGAGGTAATCCTGCTGCTTAATTTATTATGATAAAATAATAATACTATTTGCCTTATTTTTGTAAAAAAAGCTTAAAATCAAAATACAGCAACATGATTTGTAGAGGAAAAAAAAACAGGGCATGTTTCACTGCTTCTTGGCATTTTTGCCTTGTTTCCTTTTTCAGATATCTTGTCTAACTTGCTAGCTCCTAGAGGAGGCTTACCGTACCTTTGCTCTTGGGTAGGAAACTTAGTGAAAAAGGAAATCTTGTTGTATAAAACTATAATACTGGTACAACAAACTTGGCATTTCATATCTTCAGAACTTAATCAGTATTTTTGAATTCCTACTTTCTTCAGGGCTTCTGATATTTTGCGCGGTCGCGGACCCACAAAATTCAGGTATTTCCCCGAAATCCTGCGAAATTCCCCCCAAAACGCGAAATCCGCCAGAAATATTTCCAAATACTTGTCAGCAAAACATATTTAATACTTATCTTGGCCATTAGACCTGTTTTATTCACCCCAAACGTCCAAATTTATCTTGAACTTCGTCACTGCAACGAGTAAACAACGTCCCAAAACTACCAGGCATTCTTAGATTAATGTTGCAAAAGACTGGGCACTAACCATAATGTTAATAGCTTTAGCATTCGCTCATTTCTCGAGCGAACTGTTGTTGAAAGAGCAAATTTAATGATTATCCCTGTTAAAAAAACAATGTTAAACAACGCTGGTCATATCGACGCAAAATTGATCGATTTTAGCGAAATTTGCCAAAAAAAATTCAGCGAAATCAGCTGTTGTTTACTGATTGTCTCTTGGCGAAGTTTCCCCCTGAAATTTCCCGTGAAATCGGCCAATTTTTCTAAGAATTTGCCCCTGAAAATCCTTCGAAATGTGACTTTTTTCTGCTAAAATCCCACGAAATCGAACGATTTTCCAGCAAATTTTGACTTTTCTCCCGCGAAAATCCCGCAAAATCGGCCGATTTTTCTGCGAATTTTGACTTTTTTTCACGCTAAATCGGCCGATTTTTCCGCGAATTTGACCCTGTAAATCCCGCAAAATTTTGCTTTTTTTTTCGCGAAATATCAGAAGCCCTGTTTCTTACAGCACAGCCAGAAATGGTACTTGATATAACAAATAAATAAATATTCCCAGTATAAATAATTCAGTATCAGAAGTGTTTACCAAAAGAATGGATACAAATTTTTTGCACTTTATAATCAGTTCCTGTAACTCAGAATATCTTTGGTAATTACATTGTAATAAACTGCTTTGGAACAGGAGTCAATTGGCAACCCCTTTTGCAACAGTTTCTGGAGACAAAAATAATTTTAGGAACAAATGAAACAGCTTCATCAACAGAAAGCAACAAAGTTTAGCTCATCCATTTTCACTGGTAGGTAGAGAATTATTTTCTTGCGGAACTTGCATCAAATCTGTGAAAATGCCCTCCAAAAATCCCTGAAACACTCAATTATTAAAACATAAACAACACACTTACTAACTTTTATTTGCAAAAATTGTTTTTTTTTTTTAATCTTTATCCAACTGATTTAGTAACCATACTAAAGCAACTATCCCCTAAGATTCAGCATATAGCTTGATGCTTCTTGTCCCGGTATATCCATACAGATACATGTAGGGATAGTTGTATACTATTTGGTGGTAAAGAAAGCCACTCATTATTACAGGGTATCATTATATAGGGGTTCACTATTTTGCTATTTCACTGTCGACGACTGTACTGATATTATGACCCACACAGAAGCAGTATTCTAATACTGTTTTTGTGAGGGTCATAAAACTCCGTTCAAAGTGAAATCCAGAGTGAAAATAGTTTCTGATGTATCATACCTTGCTGTCTCCTGACTGTCAAGTGCCAACTCTGGTGGTTCTGGCCCCAAACTTAAATAACTGCTTTTACTTTTACTCCTGTAATTACAATGACAGTTCACTTCTCTCTCCCTTGGTCCACCACCAAGCCGATATGATGTCTTCTTGACTTCTTTCAGCCTGGAGAGTGACTGGTTTGCATGGTGTAACCAATCCTAAAATGTTTCATAACAAGTAATTTTCCTGAATTTTGTGCTTCATATATCCAAACCTTCAATAAGTACCTTCCTTAGAAATAACAACACGTAACGTTTCTCTTAGTGTCCTTACGGCTAGAACAAATTCCTTTACTTACAATTTTTGTTCTGCAAACTGGGATTGATGGTCCAAATAAAGAAACGTTAAGATCCAGCATATATTTGCATGCGAGAAGCTTTGCCCCTCTTTTGTTAAAATCAAAGCACATTTATGACAATGATTTAGATTGTAGCTCTAGTAATAAATTTCATCTTAAACTAAAACAGCCAGTATGCTGACATATAACTGTGACCTGTGGAGGTTAACATGTGACATAATAAAACGTTTCTGCCAACTCTAATACAAACAGGGAACAATCATAACAAACAAGTAATAATACGAAAGCTTGATTAAACTAAGGACAGTTTTTGTTTTTGAATAAGCGACATACCCGCGTAGCTGGTAATTTCCCAGCTGAGTAAAGCTCATTTTCCGTACATTCCGATTCATCCATATTGGCATAAAATCCCCACAACAGCAGGTCGAGTTTTAAATTTTGCTTTCATGTTCAAAGACGAGAAGATAGAAAGAACAAAACCCTCAAATCGAGTCCTAGTAACGGTAAACAAATCCAAAAATCGCGAGGAAATCCGCCGCCATCTTTTTTCGTTTACTCAATTGTGTATCCGCTGACCAGAAAGAGCCTGCAACATGTTGACCCCGAGAGAAAGGGAAGAGGTGGACACTCAACATAGCCTGCGAAAACATCCGTTTCTCCTCGCTCTTCGTCGCTGGGGACGATTCGCGCGGAGGAGAAACGGATGTTTTCGCAGGCTACACTCAACAACGTTTTAGCGGGGAGACTCCGCTCCGCGGTCCAGCCCCTAACCCTTTTAAATACCATTTTAGAAGAGAGATTTCCCTACCATTTCTAGATAATCCCAAAGCCCGTTTCCGGTTTCTGCTGGTTAGACTTATTTACGTCCGCTCGCTCCGCCTGGCGAGCGTCCCTCTCACGAAGTAGACTTGTGGCAAGTGTAGGCCATTTCATATACTCCCTACCGACCTCCCTACCCTTTCATATAACTGAAACCTAAAAGGGACTACTTTCGGAGGGAGCCTTCCCGTACAGGCCATTATAGGGAGTACCCCCCGGTCCTCCGGGGATTTTACTGGGAGATAATTTGCCATTTTGTTGGAACACCTGTCGAAATAGCTTTATTTTATTGACATGAAAACTCCAAATTTTTCAAAAACATGGCTGTGAACGTAAACAGTTAGCTTGCATGGAAATACCCTGCATAACAGGGGCTATTTTCTTGCGTTTTTCAGGCGAGCGAAGACCGAGCGCAAAGCGAGCGAGAAGCGCCAGACAAGCGCAACGGGGGAAGGCGCAGAAAAAATTATTTCCATGGAAAAGACAACTAAATTCGCCGAACGCGCGACAAGTAATCTTAAAACTGTATCTTTTTTTAACTTATAAATTTTAGGAAAACACGCTCATTTTTGGGCTCTAGCCTGAACATTGATAGCCGTCGAGAGCATCCGGTTTTTTCGACTCTAGTTTCACCCGCCGAGAAAAACCGACGACCGGAAATACGTCTTCGGTTCGCAGGCTAGAACATTGATTATCCTTAGTCGGCGGGGTCTCGATCAAAAGCCCTCTTAACCAAGAGCTAATTAAAGTAAAACACTGTTGTTATCTAACAGGGCCCGCGGAGCGGATTTTCAAGTGCGGGGGGGGGGGGGAATAATGCGAACGCGTTAGCTTGAGCCAACTAGGGGGCTCCGGGGGCATGTTCCCCCGGGAAAATTTGAAATTGAAGTCTTCTGAAATGGCTAGAAATGGATCTAAAACTGCCAAAAGTGAAGTTAATTTTTAATTCTTATAAAACAACGAGTAACAAACTGGCCTTCACGTTTGGCCAAATTTAAATGAATAGACTAACTTCTAAGCTAAACCCAACAGACGCAACGGATGAGTGTCAACCGGACATTTTTAAGTCGGATTCTTTGAAGGTGCCAAAGTTCCTTTTCGATTTTCATTGAGAGCTGCAAACTCATTGGCAACATCTATAAGACAAAGTTTGTGTGTTCTTTGCTTGTGGGTATTAAGTATTGTCAGATTGCTCATTCTTGTTTGTGTCATCGTTGAGCGTAGCCACGTTTTCAGACTCCAAGCAGAAGAAAAGGATCTCTCGCCTGCTGCACTGGTTGCTGGATATACAAGAAGAAGTTTACATAGGGTTATGATTTCAGTTATCATACACTTTTCGGCTTCAGAAAGCTGCTTGATCTTGGCTAAAATGTCATCAAAACAGGTAAATTCTCCGTCCTTCATCAACACCTTAAATATTTCCAGTTGAACATTCAATGTTCTAACATCAACAGCCAAAAAAGTGGGGGGGCTAAAACCCCCCCCCCCCCCCAGCCCCACCCCCTGCGCGGTCCCTGATGAAATTGCAAGGCTAGCTAGGGTCTGTTCAAGCAGGAAGAAACGCAGACTAATTACTAGTTTCCTAGTTTTAAAGCAGAGCAAATACATTTCGAATTTGCAAGTCAGTAAACCTTTCATATTTCAACGTCAGTTGTTGCCACTATTTAACCAACAGACTAATGAACGTTATATTAGCAAATACATATAGGTAAAATGCAATTAAAACGAGGTACATCTGTAAAAAGGTGCTAATGTGAAGAACGGATGTGGTGCAGAGTAGAAAGAAAGCTTAAATTAAAAGATAAACTAAGTTAAAAGCCGTTATTCTGAAAACTAATGATTTTTTTCTAAAAGTCAACAATTGAAGTAAAACGTGTCCAGTGAAAAAGCGTCAGTGGCAAATAGTTTTGACAGCTGTAAACACTGTTGGCTTTTTCTAGAATTATTGCGTTAACGAACACTAAGTAATCAAACAGGTACAATAAAATGGCACCGCCACCGGAGCCTTTTTGCGGAGCTAAAACCTCTTTATACAAATTCAGTATGAATTACTGAAAACAACGTCGAAGCGAACATTTGAAAGCTATATACGAAATTCGAGGAAAATAAAGAATCCATGGAAAATCTCTCCTTACATGTTAGCGCAGTGCTATAAGCGTGTTTTTGCATTTGTGGCTCCGTGAGTGCTACTCAAAAATTACAAAAGTGGACTAAGTTTCAGTTTTAGCCGGGCGTAGTATCAGTCGCTTGTTAATGTCAACGCTGTTGTACGTTTCGATCCGCCTCCTTATGCCCTCTTCAGTCTCTGATTTGCCTCCACCAGATACACCCACACCATTATGTCGTTGTTCACAACAGATTAATTTACGGAATTCTCTCTTAAACACGGGATTCATCCCTGCGTAGATAAACGGATTTATTGTGTTGGACAAGTAAAGGAAAAACATGCTGAGTAGCTCCAAATTTCGTGGCATCGTTGCGACGAGATGAAAGCGCTTTAAAATAACGATTACCCAGAATGGGATCCAACA
>CALNXI010004231.1:13337-29860 GCA_942486025.1 Porites evermanni
GCAAAACAGATACCTGGCTTTTAAAGAACAATTAAATACAAGAACACGACCGGAAGAAATAATCAGCACTGTTCCAGACTTAACATCAAGCACACAAGATTCTTCGACAGCAACGGCAGCATTCTCCACTCCCATTAACCCCTTCAACGTAACAACTAAATTAACACAAGCGGCTATCTTACAAAAACCTGAAAACGAAAGCTCCACCCCACCACTAACCTTAAATCCTGGTTTCCTGACCCCTCCTCCCAAAGTAGAAACCCCATCACAAGGCCCGAAGCGCAAAAGGCGTCGGATTCAATTTGTAAATTATTTGGATGATCATAATGCTCATGGCAAACAGAGGAAACGAACTCGGCATAAGAAATTTCGAGTTAGACCTTACAAGTACTCCATGGCCGAAGAAGATGATTAATTTCCATCTCTTTCAAATCGCTGTGTATCCGACTCTTTTTGTCACTGGATTTCAATAAAGTTTTTAAAACGGTATCTCTCTTGTGGTTTTATTGCTAGCAATTATTAGTCGCGTGTTCAAATTGATCCTTGTTAAGTTATTAATTGTTTGTGTTTTTACAATAATAAATCAAGGTGCTCCCTTGGGTCTAGCTGTAGAGATGAACTAATTTATATTCAAGTTTAGGCTTGGTAACCCGCATAATTAACTGACTAACGGCGACCATAAGCTCATCAAGCGCCGAGATTTCAATAGTTAGTCGTTTCCTCGAGATAGAACGGAGAAAACGCTTTCGTAATGGTGAGTCAAAATTGAAGTAGAGAGTTTTCAGCTCCACTCTTTGTATGTGTGTGTTTTGTTTATATATCCGATTTTTAGCGCTAAACAAGAACACATGTGTTGCCAGGCGATCGCACCTCTCATTCCTATTTTTATAAATAGCCTTTCCACTCATTAGGAACAAGAATGCAGTTGATTTAAGAACCAAAAGAGTTAGGGTTTACTTTAGAACCACCTGTTGTTTTCTATAGAATTTTCATACCCTGTGCAATACTTTCTACAGAGTCACGTAAACAAAAAATGACATTTTTGCTTGATAGGCAGTTTTTCGCTTCGCTGAGCTTTGACCTCGTTTTCATGTTTTGCCTGAAAAATGAGAACGATTTTGCATTCGCTTAACCTCCTTTTCCCTTCTTTTGAAGTAAAGTTTTTTAAGCTAACCTCCGTGTCTTGGTTTTGTTTATAACCGATTTTTAGTGAAAATAATTTAATGATTAAAGATTTTTAATTTAGTATAATCTGCAAAGATAACGCGTTCAAAATTTGTCCGCTTTTATTTTGAACACATGACAGTTTCTACAATATCCAATCAGAAGACTATAGAAAACAATATCTAATCAGAAGACTGTAGCAAATAGCTAATTATATAAAAATCACTTTTCTGTTTATAGATTATGATCACAACAGGAAATTCTGACGTCACTTGCTCCTAAAAATAAACTATGACATCATCCTATCTTAATGGAATGCATGACGTCATCGGCATTAATTCAAAGTATGACATCATCCTATCTTAATGAGATGCATGATGTCATCTGCGTTAATTTATACCGCACAAAAAGTTATTAAATCCGCAAAAAAACGGCGTAACAGGTGCCTTATCCACTACTAGCAGGCTTTACACATATAACACCTATATTATCACACATGGCGTTAAAATGTGATAAAAGATACGAAATTTCAGCCATCTTTGCATTGCTCGATAAAAGCGTCTTCAAAATGTGGGTACTTCTGGTTACTTCTTAGCCTGTACAATATTCCGGACTTCATTTTGCTGGCGTGAGGTCCACATTTCAGGGGCACCCAACGAGAATATAGTTGAAAACCACTTAAACATAGCATTGTTAAACGTATTTTAGTATTTAAACGGTAGATATAGACACAGTTTATCCCTTAAAAAATTTTTCATCTGTTCGGATTTCCTAACTGAGGTCAAGAGATTCGAAAATTATAGGGATCAAAACTTACGTTTTCGAAAACTTCAGCCAGAAAAAAGGCTCCCGAAAATTCTAGGTGACCTTTTTAGGGTTTTCGCGTGGTCATTGCACGCGTGCTGAACAAGA
Source organism: Porites evermanni (assembly GCA_942486025.1). Lineage (NCBI taxonomy): Eukaryota > Metazoa > Cnidaria > Anthozoa > Scleractinia > Poritidae > Porites > Porites evermanni. The sequence goes on from CALNXI010004231.1 coordinate 15,414, forward strand.
ATGCTGTATAATGACAGACTAGAAACAATAGACAACTGCCAAAGCACAAACTCGGCCAAAACGCTAGAAATCTTCAATGTTTACTCAAGTTTGGGCTTATAGAAGATAATGTCACAGTTTTTCAATGACCGTGAAATTCAGACTCGGGGTAGTTAGTTAATCAATTGTGGCCCTGAAAAAATTTGAAGAAAAAAAAACTACGAATTTTTAAGAAAATGCTTTTTTCGTGAAAAGGACTCTTAAACGCTGACAAACGTCAACAAATAGCTAAAACTATAATTTCTATATGTTTGCTTTGCTGGAAATCGCACGTATTTACAAGGCCCTAAAGCGTTTTGCTGACTTGCAAGGACCCATCTGTTATAACGATCCCCAAAATAAAGGAATAAGTCTCATAGTTTATTAGATATAATGCACCTATCAAAGTAAACCCCGTGAGGGTGGAGTGCGGGCAAGGGGTGGGGATTTGACAAATTTTGAAATTTTTTGATCAAATTCCCCAGGATAGGAAACGAAGGGTTGATCAAACGTGTCAAAAAAGCCCCCACCCCAGGGGAAAAAATCTAAACAAACAATACTATAACACTATATAAAACAAATTAAAAGAATATTTCAAAAGTACGTTCTTACTACTTTTATTTATGGTTACTGCGCTTTTCACAAACATGCGAATTCTGAAGTTCAAAAGCCAACTGACGATTGCGTTTTTCGCTGCCATCAATCATCTTAACGGACCTCTTAGGAAACAAAACTTTACTTTAACGGGTTCAAAAGGTCAAGGTTTGTGATTTGTGATTGGTGGATTTCGATCCGTTTTGTGTGTTTCTGTGTTTCCAGGTTCGTTCCTTGTGATCGTAATTATGATTGACGGCAGCGAAAAACGCAATTGTGAAGGCGGCTTTTGAACTTTAGAGTTCGCATGTTTGTGAAAAGCGCAGTAACGTAAGCTCCGTTGAATTACTCGCTGTAATTAAGTATTTTCTCTCCCCACTAGCATCTCCTATTTTGAACAACAAAATCACTCCAGGAAGATTGACTGTGCTATTATAATATTAATGAAACGTAAAATGCTTTATAACATCTGCTCAACATGTCGGAACAGGTCGGATCAGTGACCCGTAAAAAATCCTCTGACTTTCATGGTGGAATTCGGTTTCAATCGAGTTTTACAATCAGATGGGAACGTGAAGATAAAACCTTTCTCAAAATAGACATTATTAACTCCATACCTTTCTCCAACAGCGTGACTTTCAGAAAGCCTCGAGGGACGGACTTGGTAACCGCTTCTGAATTGATACCAGGCTTCTGTCGGTCAAAGTCAAATGTCCCGACCCCGGAGTCGCTTCGCACGATCAAAAGCCCGACCGGGGGATAGTCTCAGGCATCAAATCCCCGCCCCTTGCCCGCACTCCCCCCTCACGGGATTTACATTGATAGGTGCATAATCGTGTAAGGCTTGCTTATCATTTTCGCATAAATTATGACCTAAATTTGGAAACCGCTGAATTTCTCGAATTGGGTCTTTGCGATTCTGGTGAAACTCTGTTCAGCGCAAGGCAGTAATGCGCACTATGTGTAGCCGAGAGATTTTCACGAAAAAATGCCGGCAACAGCAGATTTTCGACTCAGACCTCAAAGGGGCGTGGCATTATAACCACGTGGCATTTACTCCGATCGCCAAAAAATTTTATGTTATATTGTAGATTGATCTATATGTTATCCATTCTATGTGTTAGACTTACGATAAAAGTAAGGGTGGGGATACCAGAGAGCTTCCAGGTAGGATGGTACCCCCCCAAAAAAACCGGGTCGAGTCACCTTAATATTCACATGGACAAAACGGGAGGAGTCGTCGAAACTCCCATGAACTAAAATAGTCCAAAAGTCAAAATATAACAAAATAAAGCTAAGATACCTTCAACTGAACGTATCCTTGTCTTTCCTGGCCGGTTAAAGTGGTATTTTGACGAATTTTGTAATCGTAGGTACTATCCACTAAAGAAGAATTAAAGGCTGTCTATAAAACAAACGGACCATCTCCACGCGCCTTCACGCGAAGCGCTATAAATGCGAGAATAATCGACGAATCCGCTCCAAATTGTTATCGGCTAATCTGCAGGTAACGTGTGCTTCGGCTTCTAGCTCGCTAGCTCCACAAAACCCATCGCAACTGCGCGATAATCACTCGCTCATCAACAAACACTGTTGACTTTTACGCTTCGATATGACCGCAAAACTGCCAGGATTAATATGCGACGTGAATGTTCAAGCTTAGCGACCGCGTCCGCGCGACAATGCAGCACTTGCTATGGGAGGGATGTTACTATTGCTTCTAGGTCAATCAATCGGGAAAATAATATTGAAGCCCTTGTAATTTTAAAAAAAGATCCAAATTGCCCTAGGATCACCGAACAGATACCAATTTTATAGCGGAGCTTAAAAAAATGAGCGGCAGTGGAAAAAGTGAACAAAAACATGCATGTGCCACCCAAGTTTCCAAGAACCAGGACGTTTTCTGAACGTTTCACGTTGTACTCATGCAAATTAGTGGCAAGGAAATGTACAAAAAAGTGTGCAACGTCAATTTTCGGAAATATGTGTTCGGAAGACGATTTGAGATCTAGAATTTTCGGAACATTTTTTGTATAATTTCTTGTTTGCCTACCTCTTTTAGGATTTTCGAACATCTAAAAATAGGTATAATTACCCATTTTTAACGGATTTTTACCCCAAAAATGTCACCTAGAATTTTCGGGAGCCTTTTTTCTGGCTGAAATTTTCGCAAAGGTAAGTGTTGATCCCTATAATTTTCGAATCTCTGGAGTTTCAGTTAGGAAATCAGAACAGATGAAGAATTTTTTGGAGATAAAAATATGCCTATATGTACCGTTTAAATGCTAAAATACGTTTAACAATGCTATGTTTAAGTGGTTTATATTCTCGTTGGGTGCCCCTGAGTGACACATACTACGCCTGGGCCGCCTGTGCTGTGTGCAGTCTCAACTCACAAATCTCTCCCGCATCAACTGCACACCGATTCCACCTGGCCGACCAGTTGAGTCTCTTATCATGGGTATTGCGATGTGTTTTGTTGTGGGAAACTTTTTTGAAAGTTTTCGGTTCTGTTGAATCTGACGTGCGCTCAGAAAACTCGACGACTACGTGTTGCGTGGCATACGCGAATGACTTTAGAACGTTTGACTGTCACACAACAAAATTAAAAATTGCAAACCGTCCGGTAGAAGAAGCCAAGAAAATGAAATGTTATAAAAGACTAATACATAAACAATTTGTCCAAGTCTCAGGTCTTTTTTGCCCACATTTTTCCGAGTTATTTGCCGAAACGTTTCAAGCACCTTTCTAGAGTTTTGTATGGAGACGCCATATTGGTGTACAGTTTTAGTCCACCAATTTGGCCGCCGGAAATCAACAAAAACATCTGGAGTTCACTTTTTCTATAAAAGCTCGTTCTTTTCACTCGAGAACTAACATACACGCGCATAAACATATGTTGTAATACTTGAAATGGTTGTGCTGCTGAAAATCAAGACGAGAGACTATTTTTCAGCCAGACAGCATTCCTATTTTGGTGTCAAGCACTGTGAAAACTCGGAAGTTCAAATTGCTGTATTTTCGAAATGAAACATGCTACGGGAATGGAAGCTTGTACAAAGATTTATTTTTGGTATATTTTCAACCTAGTGTAAATATGAATTCGTAAAACCTCGCTATTTTGACTTTACAATTTGATGACGTCACCCTGAACCGCTCACGTGCAATATAGTAGACTATCTGAGGGTAGGAAGATTCATGTTTTGTCACGTAATATTGATTACCACTGATTCCCCAAGTCCATGTCCGTGATAAACCGAAATACCGTAAAATTCCGAAAATAAGCCCCTCCATGTATAAACCCCCCAAACCGGTAACGCAAAAAACCCTCCGTTCAATCTCCCCTCCAAATATAAGCCCCAGGGGGCTTGTACTTGGAAAATTTCCCTCAAATACAAAGTAAAACAAAGCAAAAACGATAAATTTACTTCCAACTATAAGGCTAGCCCAATCGATTTTGAGACGCAAATTTCCCTCCGTAGATAAGCCCCTCCAAAAATAAGCCCCTCAAAAATGGCCTTTGAAAAATATAAACCCCGGGGCTTATTTTCGGAATTTTACGGTATCCATAATTCGAAAAGTTGACCTCGAAGTCAGTTTTTAGCTCTTCTTTTGCAAAGAGAAAGGGAGTTAAAGACCACTGAATGCTACGTGCATCGTATCTATATTACACTTATATGCCGAACATATTGGCAAAATTATCGTTTAATAGCTAGAGGCGAAGACCAATTAAATCCATGATCGCCATAATTTGGATTTCAACCATAACGCAATAACCCCCGTGGAGAAAGAGGAATAAAACGGAATCAAACTACTTGTTTTTCTTTTCACATGTTGGCACACAACATTCCGTGTTTTAAAAACACTTTCGGCTATAATATGTTGGCGTTTCTGACGAAATATTATCGAAACCTATTTCTCAACGAAAAATAATTACTGGAACTTTAGTAACGGTCTTTGACATGCAAATTTAATTTCAGCTAATTCAATTTCGAAGGAAAGGCTAATAAATTCTGTAGAATATGCATACATAATAGTATTTTTGATTCAGTTACTGCAGAATTACAATTTTTTTCTGCTAATTTGCGGTTCTGGGTTAATTTACCGTTTTCTGTCCGCTATTTTTTACATGACCCTGTTTGGAGAAACATTCGAGGTATTTTAAATTAAGTAATAAATCTGACCTGCATGGAATCTAATGTTGTTTACACCGTAATAGCCAGCAGGTAGTGGACGTATTTCCGGTCCTTTCGGGCGAAGAGAAACAACAACTAGAAGTACGTCTGCGTTCTCGGGCTAAGGGAACCCCGCTATATCGTTAACTGACGGGAAAATCGTTCCTAATTAAAAAATGCTGTTCTATACCACTTATTACAACTGTGGCAAGCTATATTTCACCCGGAGGCCCGCCGGTTCCTTTTCAATCCTTTGGGGTTTAACTGTATGTTTACAGTCATCACTGGATCTTGTTTTATCTTGTTTAGAAGGATGTTAACCATAATTACTCCACAAATAAATTCTACGAGTCATCATTTTGGGGACTGTAGAAGAGAAGGAACTAACAATACCAGAAAGCGGCTGGGAGATAACAAGCGAGGGTTAGAAAACCAACATGAAACTGTGCTTCATCTTCCCGCTCCTCCTTCTGCTTTTATGCGCAACAGGTGAAAATTTATAACTTTTATCTTACGGACGCCTCACCATTACGCAAATTTCACTTATACACGGCCATATAGCCACAGCGTATAAAGTAACACTTCCACATTTGAAATATAGGGAATCGTTCTTTGTCTAAAAATGTTTAAAAGATACAAGCTTTCGAACGTCTGAACTACGGTCTTCAACTGGCGAAATAATTTGAAAATAAAAAAATTCTTGAATATAGATAACAAAATATATATTCTACTGAAATGAGAGAAAATTTAATTGGAATTGTTTGTTTTATCACAGTATATCAGAATTTTTAGTGTTATTTTCCTAAATTATTTCTCCCATTAAAGAGCGTAGTGGAGGCAGCGAAACGCTTGTACTTTTTAAATTTTTAAGCCAGAGAACGTTGTTTAATATTTTAGGCCATCTTTTCTTTACTTTGCATACTGACTTCATTTTGCTAAAAGAAATATCCCGATTAAATAATCACCAACTTTTGCCGAAAGCCGAATTTGAACGGAGCAAAGGATAACATTAATTAAAAGAGTATATCATTTCAAATAGAACGGACCAAGCATATGTCTAGCTATACACGGCTTAACGGTGGTTCCACGAGCAAAAAAAGGCGTTCTCCCACAGTACGGAAAGCACCTCGTAACGCGTTCATGCTAACGACCCCAACCAAGAGCTCTTGCCGCAACTTGGTAAGATCCCGAAACTTTAATTACAACAGGCCGGTTATTTCAACGAATGAAGTCTCAGGCAACGTTTCTAGACAGTCAGTGGAAGCCAAATGTGGCATTCATACGCCGGGTTCGACAGTTAATTACATACCACGGCGGGTCACTATTAAAACCGAAATGTTTATGTTATACGGTATAGGTTTTTAAACATTGGTGAAACAGTGTTCTAGTTACTGACCATATCCATATTTAAGCCTTGGTTCAATGGTTCATTAATTTCAAACTTTTTAGATAGAAAAGAATAAAATAATAACAGCACGGGTTATAAAATGTGTGTAGTGGTCAATAGTTGGTCAATAGTTGGTCTATAGTTGACCACAAACCACTTTCGAATGAAACGAAGAAATGACACTATAAGCTTTATTACAGAATGTTTGGTCACAAAGAGAAATGTACAGCCCTTCAGCAAGGAAAAATGTACAGCCATAACATGCCATAAACTAAGGCTCGTGTTGTAAATCTACAAAGACAAGGGAGAAAGGTTACTACTTAAGAAGTTACTACCCTGGGTTTTTAATGATATTTGCCCCGGTGTGATTTGACTGAACAAATCAGGGTTAATTAAAAAAAAATCTTATGACACGGTTAAAATTGCGATTTTCTTTAACCAGAAACCTTTTAGAATTCATGAATAAATTTCAGGCTGGGGGTTGAAAAAACTTCTGGACTCTTGACTCCAAAGGGTGTTTGAATGAATATGTAGCATGTAAATTTTTAAAACATCACTTCTAAATTTTACGCGTTATTATGTTAATTTTTATTTTTCAGTTCAGTCGGGTAGTTATACCAAGAGAGATGTTTATCGTATCACGTTGATGGCAACACTAAGACAAATTAAAAGAATACTTGGTAAGTAACCGAATCAATGAAAAAGCGATTTCAAAGTTGTTTTTTATAGAACATCATCCTGTTTTAACAAACAATCAGCTCAGTTTTCACCAACATTCCCTTTCTTATGTACAGATATTTATTTTGACTTTATTCAGAATTAATTGTTGGATTTCGGTCTTTTTTTCCTATTTATTTTTCCTTTGTTTTAAAATCTAATATTACATTTTCCCCAAACTGAGAAAACTTCACACCTCTTTTAGGCGTTCCTTGTCCACAGGGCTGGGTGCGATTTAGAGCATACTGCTATTTTGTCAGTAGCTCTATCAAGACTTGGCAAAATGCCCAAGCGTACTGCAAAGGACTGGGAGGAAATCTGGTGAAAATCAACAGCCAGGAAGAAAACGAGTTTGTACTAAACCTGGTAAACAAGCTCGCCCCATCGCTGAAGCAGATTTGGATCGGACTCGAGTGGGATTCTCAACTAAAGGCCTTTGTGTGGTACGATCATTCAGTTCCTACCTTCACCAAATGGTCCCCAAATGAACCAAATGGAAATAGTCGAGAGCCTTGTAGCAACATGTGGACTGGTCACGCAGGGTGGTCTCTTAGGGCATCTGGCGACTGGAATGATCTCACTTGTTGGGTTCCTGGTTTACCCTGTGGTCTTGTCTGCAAGAGGCTGCCCTAGATGTTAAGCCCGCTTCATTCCCGATCAAAGCCGAAAGTAGAGTGTAGTGGAAAATTAAAGCAGATTCTGGGTCGGCATTGTAAAATGCAGACAAGAAGACATTTTAGTCAGGGGTGCTAATTTCTAAAGGGTTAAAAAAGCGGCTTGTGACTGAAATAAACATTTTGTATCCCTTGTATCTTGTTTGTTTTTTCTTTTATGTAGAGAATTCTTTTTTCTGGTCCATTTAGGACTTTCAGTGGCAGATCCAGACCTTCAGATAAGTGGGGGGGATGGGGAGGGGGGGAGCCCTGACATAAGAACGGAACTGGTCTCNGTCGCCTCCCCTGGATCCGCAATTTTACCACTCAAGAGACGTTCGCAGAAGTGCTGCTCACTGATTTTATGTCGTTTCAAAAATACTCTTTACAACCATTTGACAGGCAGTGCGGAAAAGCGTGAAAATAGCAAAGGATGCAGCAAACTTATGTAGGAATATCCGTACTTGTTCTGATTGCTCAGACTGTTCAAGGGAAGACAACCTTATCGACGGAAGATCCATTTGAAAACATTGAGGAGATCCTTATCTAAAAGCTAATTGGCAGCGCAATCGAGTTACGGTTGCTTACATCAGTGTACTTTTAAGAGATGTTATATTGCTAACAGTATCAAACGTTTCAGCCATTTGCTTGTTGGGTTTCTATCGGCCGTTAAGGCTAAAAAAAATTCAGAAATGAAAGTTTAAAAAACGAGCACCAGTGTACTTGATCCGCGAAATTTAGTTACCTTGAAAAACGGTGATTCGTGAAAATCGCGAAATTCATTCCAATAATCAGGTAAACAAAGACTGTTAGGCACTTCTGTTTGACTTCCGCTGCAGTAAGGTTTTGTAATTATCTCGTCGAAAATGATAAAATAGTCTTGGAAAAACAGACAGTTATCATCCTTTTTCACTTTTTCTGCGTGGTTTGGTTTGAAAGTCATTGTTGATATTTATTAAAAAGTTGCGATGCGTGTAATAGTATAAAGAGGTTTCAAATTACGTATGCAAATTTAATTATATTTTTAAAACAAAATTTCGAAGTCAGCGTTTTATGTTTTGCTTAGAACGGTACACTTGAAGATTTATGAAATTAGCTGTTCAACTTTAGCTAGGTTATATAAATGCTATGTAAAACATTTATTTACCATTTTGACAACTGTTAACACCGTATTTCTCATTCGCTATCGCGACTGATCCTGACGCGACCCGACGCAGTTTATGTATAAAAAACAAACGCATTTATGATTAAGAAGGTAGCCTTCATATTAAAAAATATACAGACTCAATTGTCCAAAAGTTCAGATAAGCAACCAATTGTTGTTTGTTGTTGTTTTTTTCGGCCAAAAGTGAAACTTTTACTCGTCAAAGTGCACGATAAGGGGTGGACGCGCATGAAAGCACTGAAGGGCGGTGTGAATTTCTGCAGATGCGAAAAAGTAAAGTTGACTGATAAATATTCAAAACTTGTGTATGTCTTTTCCATAACTGAAAAGCCGAGACTCGATTTTTGCGTCTAACAGCGGAAAATCAAGTTTCGGGTGCTTCTGAGCAGCTTTAGATAACACGCCTTGCGTGCTTTTGCGCACGTTGAAAGGGCGTTGTGCTATTTCGCACGCAGCGAGCTGTTGGGTAAAAACTTTGACACGGGTTTTCTGTTTTTTAGCTCGCTCACCCTTAATTGTCTCAAGCGTGTCCTCTAAAACAAAAGAAATTGCTAATAATGCAAGATGGCTCGGGTGCTAAAGCGTGTTAAAATGAATTGTTTTGTTTTAAAACGGAAGCGTTTCGTAAGCGTGCTTTCACCTTCAGCATCAAAATTTTGTGGAGGGTCACATATTGTTGCTAGTAAAACTAGACCGCGTAATGAAGCGATAGTTTCATCCTCAAATTAAAAGCTATTAAAGCTTGAACTCGCTGTTCGGATGATCATGGTCTCGCCTCGTGATGTTTACGTCTATCATAAGATCCTGTCTGAACTCGTTTATTCAGCTTCATCCTTCAATGAGTCATCACTTTGACAGAGAACTGTGAGAAACAAAAACTCAAAAGAGCTGCTCAGTAATTCCCTGACCGCTGGTCAGACCGAATCCGAGATGAAACTGTTTTCGGCTATTCTAGCCATATATTTGGCACTTTTATGCGCAACAGACCAAGGTATAGTGTAATTTTTCCATACCACCATACAGATATTTTTATTCGTTGACCTAGCAAATCAGCAAAAGAACTAACTCAGGGGAAAAGAAAATTGCTCAGAACACCTATACTTAAAAATTGGTCACATGGAATAATAATTGATCACAATATCGTGAGCCTCTGTATGATACCTGGAAACGTCGTTTTCGTCGCGTTCAGTTTTCCACCAAATCGTCGATTTTACAAAGAAATCATTTCCGTATGAAGCGAAAATGTTTTGCGTGGTATTAAACGCTACTGGCGACCGGAACAACGTAGAGACGGCGACAACGACAAAGACGAGAAAAGAGAGAAAAAAACAGATTTAATAAGCAAAATAAAAGCACTCAATGCCTTCATCGCAGGAAAAATGTTGTAAAACACTAAAACGTAGTCGGATCGAAATGGTAATACGACTGTTGTTTTAGTCTGACGCTAAAATCGTCATTTCATCATTAGCGATCGTTGCGGCTTCGATGTCGTCAGAAATACTTCTCCAAAATCTTGGTTATGATCACTGCATCGGCTACAAAAAAGATACTATTAGCATTTTTCCGTGAAAAGGTTGCAATTTCCAGTCACTAGTAGTGACTCTTTCACAAATTGAAGATTGTACTTAGATATTGTTGATTTGTGTGAGTGTAATTTTTCTTGCAGTTCAGACAGGCAGTGTAATTAAACGAAGTGTTGGTAATGACGCAATACTTGCAAAACTGCGAGACATCGAGCGAATACTTGGTGAGTAAAAGTTGATCCAGCAAAAAATAAACCCTTTTTTTCCCCCCGAATTTAGAGATAGCTTTCACAAACTGATAGTTAGACTTTGGTCAATTTTTCTTCCAGTCTCTTCTTACAAACAACAGTACGTATATTGGTAATTATTTTGGCGCTGTTCAGTTTTATAATTTGGCGTTAAGCGCGAAAAAGAATCCTCTTCAAATTTAAACACGCAAAATTCAATGACCAAATAGTCCATAGAATATTCAAATCATAGAAAAGATGATAACTCCACTTCGCATATAATTATAACAGCATATGCACAATTAAGATTTGAAAAAGACACTAATAATCAACTGGTTTTTAGTAAGTTCCGTTTTGTTTAGGTACTTTCTATGAAAGAGGGTGTCAATTTATTGATATTCGCACATAAAGGAGAAAGTCTAGCTAGTATCCGGCCGGACGCCCATACAGTTTATCTACATATTTAGAATGTCAGAAATGTTGAAAAAAGAATTAAGTTGGGAACACTTGAATCGCGAAATTTAATGCCTTTTTTCATATGCCATTCATTATTGAAATCGTGAAAACTGAAGAGATAAGAGCCCGCGAAAACCTGCCACAAATGTAACCACGAAGTTCATTACCGATTAGGTTTTAAAAACTCTTTGTCCTACTTTTCTTTCAGGCGTTCCTTGTCCACATGGCTGGGTGCGATTTAAGGCATACTGCTATCTTGTCAGTAACTCCATCAAGACTTGGCAAAATGCCCAAGCGTACTGTAAAGAACTGGGAGGAAATCTGGTGAAAATAAACAGCCAGGAAGAAAACGAGTTTGTACTAAACCTGGTAAACAAGCTCGCCCCATCGTTGAAGCAGATTTCGATCGGACTCGAGCGGGATTCTCACCTAAAGGCCTTCGTGTGGTACGATCATTCTGTTCCTACATTCACCAAATGGTCCCCAAATGAACCAAATGGAAATGCTAAGGAGCCTTGTAGCAACATGTGGACTGGTCACGCAGGGAGTTCTGTTAGGGCAATCAATCAATCAATCAATCAATCAATAATCTTTATTTATACACGATAAGTATTAAAGCGACGCTTCGCTTGTGCATCTGGCGACTGGAATGACCTCACTTGTTGGGTTCCTGGTTTACCCTGTGGTCTTGTCTGCAAGAGGCTGCCCTAGATGTTAAGCCAGCTTCACTCCCGATCAAAGCCGAAAGTAGAGTGTAGTGGAAAAATTAATGTAGATTCTGGGTCGACATTTTAAAATGCAGACAACAAAACATTTTAGTGCTAATTTCTAAAGGGTTAAAAAAAAGTGGCTTGTGACTGAAGTAAACATTATGTATCTCTTGTGTCTTGTTTGTTTTTTCTTTTATGTGGAGAATTTTTTTTCTGGCCCATTTAGGTCTTTCAGTGGCAGATCCAGACCTTCAGATAACGGGACAAGGGCGAGAGGGGGGAAGGCCGGTCATCTAGACCCTGACACAAGAGAGGGGACTGGTCTCCAAAAAATTTTTGTTTTCGGTCCTTAGGGCCTCAGTTTGGTCTAAAAATAAGGGGCTGGGTCCCGGGCCTCCCATGCCCCTTCCCTGGATCCGCAATTCTACAACTCAAGAGACGTTCGCAGAAGTGCTGCTCACTGATTTTATATCGTTTCAAAAATACTCTTTACAACCATTTGACAGGCANGCATCTGGCGACTGGAATGACCTCACTTGTTGGGTTCCTGGTTTACCCTGTGGTCTTGTCTGCAAGAGGCTGCCCTAGATGTTAAGCCAGCTTCACTCCCGATCAAAGCCGAAAGTAGAGTGTAGTGGAAAAATTAATGTAGATTCTGGGTCGACATTTTAAAATGCAGACAACAAAACATTTTAGTGCTAATTTCTAAAGGGTTAAAAAAAAGTGGCTTGTGACTGAAGTAAACATTATGTATCTCTTGTGTCTTGTTTGTTTTTTCTTTTATGTGGAGAATTTTTTTTCTGGCCCATTTAGGTCTTTCAGTGGCAGATCCAGACCTTCAGATAACGGGACAAGGGCGAGAGGGGGGAAGGCCGGTCATCTAGACCCTGACACAAGAGAGGGGACTGGTCTCCAAAAAATTTTTGTTTTCGGTCCTTAGGGCCTCAGTTTGGTCTAAAAATAAGGGGCTGGGTCCCGGGCCTCCCATGCCCCTTCCCTGGATCCGCAATTCTACAACTCAAGAGACGTTCGCAGAAGTGCTGCTCACTGATTTTATATCGTTTCAAAAATACTCTTTACAACCATTTGACAGGCATTGTGGGAAAGCGTAAAAATAGCAAAGGATGGAGCAAAGTAGGAATATCCGTACTTGTTCTGATAAGATTGTTCAGACTGTTCAAGGGAAGACAACCTTATCGCCTGAAGATCCATTTGAAAACATTGAGGCGATCCTTATCTAAAAGCTAATTGGCAGCGCAATCGAGTTGCGGTTGCTTATATTAGTATACTTTTAAAAGATGTTATGTTGCTAACATTATCGAACACAGTTCAGCCATTTTTTGTTGGGTTTCCATCGGCCGTTACGGTTAAGTAAAATTCAGAAACGGAAGTTTAAAAAACGAGTACAAGTGTACTTGATCTGCGAAATTTAATTACCTTGAAAAACGGTGATTCGTCAAAATCGCGAAATTTGAGTCCCGCGAAATATTCCTATTCCAAATTCGCGAAATTAAAGTCGCGCGAAAATAAGTGATAATCAGGTAAACAAAGACCTGTTAGGCACTTCTGTTTGACTTCCGCTGCAGTAAGGTTTAATTATCTCGTCGAAAATGATAAAATAGTCTTGGAGAAACAGACAGTTATCATCCTTTTTCACTTTTTCTGCGTGATTTGGTTTGAAAGTCATTGTTGATATTTATTAAAAAGTTGCGATGCGTGTAAAAGTATAAAGAGGTTTCAAATTGCGTATGCAAATTTAATTATATTTTTAAAACAAAATTTCGAAGTCAGCGTTTTATGTTTTGCTTAGAACGGTACATTTGGAGATTTATGAAATTAGCTGTTCACCTTTAGCTAGGTTATGTAAATGTTATGTAAAACATTTATTTACCATATTGACAACTATTAACACCACATTTCTCATTCGCCATCGCGACTGATCCTGACGCGACCCGACGCAAGTTATGTACCAAAAACAAACGCCTTTTATGATTAAGAAGGTAGCCTTCATATTAAAAAATATACAGACTCAATTTTCCAAAAGTTCAGATAAGCAACCAATTGTTGTTTATTGTTGTTTTTTTCGGCCAAAAGTGAAACTTTTACTCGTCAAAGTGCACGATAAGGGGTGGACGCGCATGAAAGCACTGAAGGGCGGTGTGAATTTCTGCCGATGCGAAAAAGTAAAGTTGACTGATGAATATTCAAAACTTGTGTATGTCCTTTCCATAACTGAAAAGCCGAGACTCGATTTTTGCGTCTAACAGGGGAAAATCAAGTTACGGGTACTTCTGAGCAGCTTTAGATAACACGCCTTCCGTGCTTTTGCGCACGTTGAAAGGGTGTTGTGCTATTTCGCACGCAGCTGTTGTGTAAAAACTTTGACACACGTTTTCTGTTTTTTAACTCGCTCACCCTTAATTGACAAGCGTGTTAAAATGAATTGTTTTGTTTTAAAATGGAAGCGTTTCGTAAGCGTGCTTTCACCTTCAGCATCAAAATTCTGTGGAGGGTCACATATTGTTGCTAGTAAAACTAGACCGCGTAATGAAGCGATAGTTTCATCCTCAAATTAAAGCTTGAACTCGCTGTTTGGATGATCATGGTCTCGCCTCGTGATGTTTACGTCTATCATAAGATCCTGTCTGAACTCGTTTATTCAGCTTCATCCTTCAATGTGTCATCACTTTCACAGAGAACTGTGAGAAACAAGAACTCAAAAGAACTGCTCAGCAATTCCCTGACCGCTGGTGAGACCGAATCCGAGATGAAACTGTTTTCGGCTATTCTAGCCATATATTTGGCACTTTTATGCGCAACAG
>CALNXI010004232.1:2865-29858 GCA_942486025.1 Porites evermanni
GGGGGGGGGGACTGCGGATTTCAAGTGACAGGGATAATCAAAGGATTTTTTAGGGTTTGAAATTTTCGATTTTGGGATTTTTTGGGTGGAAAATTATGGCAAGTATTTTTCTGGTAGCTTGATTTAAGTAGGGATTTTTTTGGGCATTCAAAACAATCTGAGAATTCATGATAGTTCCCACCTATCCAGGCCACATAGTTCCGCGAATAAATTTTTATGGGTTGGAAATTCATCATGGGATTTTTGGGGGGTTAAATTTTAGTTCAGGGATTTTTTCTAGGTTTTGTTTGAAACCCTAGGGAATTTTTTTGGGTCTTCATTTTCCCCCATATTTGATCGTCCTTGTCACTTTAAATCTGGAGTACCCCCCTGGGCTTAAGACCCCTTGGGCTAATTAAAATGCAGCATCTCCTGAAAAAGTGCAGCAATTTAGCAGTCTGGTAAGAACACTATCCATCCCTTCTATTAACATTCTAATAACTCCATAGATACTGTGCTTTGTTTGTAGGAAGACTTCTTGTTACCAACCTAAGATTGATATGGCATTCACAAAGCATGCCCAGGGTTAATTTGTGTGAGTAACTTTGCTTACCCATATTGATATATATTAGAAGCATAGTATTTAATAAATTAATAACAATTAAAAATTGTATAGTGCCTATCCAGCCCTACTCTAGGCGCTTCACACAACACTCCAAACAAATAAAGAATTAAATAGTAAATGAATGAACATCAAGATAAAAATAACCATACTACCAATGGTATGCTTTCCTAAAAAGATATGCCTGCACTTGAGATTTAAATGCACTTAAATTGTCTCATGAACAGATGTTGTCTGTAGGTAGACTGTTCCACAGGTCAGGGGCAGCAGCATTGAAGGCTCTAGACCCATAGGATTTCAGATTAAAGTTAACGGGATTCAGTTGTAGTGTACTAGATGATCAGAATGTTCTGGGCAGTGAATAGCAAGTTACAAAATCTTGAATGTAGGTGGGTGCTTGTTGGTGAAGAGCCTTGAAAGTGAGCAGCTGGATTTGGAATTTAACCCTTTAAGCCCCAGTATCCACATACAAATTCTCCAAACTGATCTCCATACATTTCCTTTAAGAATGAGTTGAGAGAATTTGATGATAGATCAGGGCATTTTCTCTCAGGTGATCATTTTATTAATTCTCATAACTTATCTGTTGACATTGTATGGATATCGTTAGGAGAAAATTGATCTTGGTCACTATTGGTACTTAAAGGGTTAATACACTCATTTACAGAAAGCCAGTGTAGATCAGACAGAACTGGAGTCATGTGGTTGTATTTGCGAAAGCATGTAACTAGGCAGGCGGCAGCATTCTGTACTGATTAAAGCTCTTTCAAAACATACTTTTGCACATTATACAAAAGAGAGTTGCAGTAGTCAAGCTTGGAGGGTACAAAAGCGTGGACAAGGATCTTGGTAGTCTTTAGAAATAGCATGAGGTTCGAATTAGCAAGGTTCAAGTTATCGGAGTCAACTGTGCCATTCATTTGAATCGTCACACTGAATAAATAACAAAATATTAGAACCACTTTGTACAGCAGAATAAACAATATCACATATACAAATTAAAAAGTTAATTTCTTTAGACTGTTGTAGCTCTCGTAAATGATGTGAGAGGTAACACTTTACTACCAAATATGCACATTTATATGTTAAGTTATGTGCCAGTTTTTATAAGAGATATGAGTTAATAATGTATGATAACTAAACCGTAAAATTCCAAAAATAAGCCCCTCCATGTATAAGCCCCTCCAAATATAAGCCCCCAAATTTCATAATGCAAAGAAACCCTCCGTTAAATCTCCCCTTCAAATATAAGCCCCCTGGTGGCTTGTACTTGGAAATTGCCTTCAAATGCAAAGTAAAACAAAGCGAAAACGGTAATTTCCTTCCAAGTATAAGGCTAGCCCAATCTATTTTGAAATGCAAATTCCCTCTGTAGATAAGCCCCTCCGGATACAAGCCCCTCTGGATATAAGCCCCTCCAAAAATAAGCCTCTCAAAGAGGGCCTTTGAAAAATATAAGCCCCGGGGCTTATTTTCTGAATTTTACAGTATCTATTGATGCATAAATGGTATCTTAACCTACCTTTTCTGGCAAACTCAGGTTAATCATTCTACTGTCATCCATGAACTGTTACTCCACATTTGCCTCATACTTTCCAACAGATTTTTGGAAGAGTTGTTTAGCTTTATCCCCAGGGGCTTTACTCTGGATTTCAAGTGATGAGGATGATCCAAGGATTTTTTTGGTGGGAAAATTTGGCAATTTTTTTTTTTTTTTTTTTATGGGGGGGGGGGTTTTTTTGGAAAATCTGGTTAATCAATGTTCTGTCGTCACAGATCTTTTACTCCCCTTTTTCCTCACACTTTCCAACAGATTTTTTGAATAGTTTTTTAGCTTTTTCCCCCGGGGCTTTTTTTTGTGTTTTAAGTTATGAGGATTTTTCAAGGTTTTTTTGGGGGGGAAAATTTGGCATTTTTTTTTTTTTTTTTTTTGAGGGGGGGGGGGATTTCTTCGGGTATTCAAAACAATCTGAAGATTTGTTGCCACTTTGTTGCCGCGTAGTTCTGCAAATAAAATTCAACCAATTGCAAACTTGGGCTCACAAATTTGTTGTGGGATTTTTGGGGGAGTTGATATTTGGTCCAGGGATTTTTGGGGTTTTGATTTTTGCCCCCATTCAATCATCTCCATCACTTGAAATCTGGAGCACCCCCTGGGGCTTTATGAGTCAAACAAGGCAAACAGGGCATTATGTGCGTGAGATGAGAGAGAAGAAAAGTAAAGCCCTGTGTCACGTGCTCTGCGTGAAATGCCCCATTCACCTCACTTGGCCCATAAAGTGATTGTCATGCAGGCTAGCTATATCCTTCAGCTTCTTTAATATTTATTTCAGCATTGATGTTGATAAATATAAAGATATTTCTCCTTGATGAACTTCATCCTTATTCTTATTCCCCTTTTAACTGAACTGATCCAGCAGTGAGTTTTGTAATATTTTATTTATTAACAATGATATCATTATTGTTTTTTTCATTTTGAAGCTGTGGGCTTTAGTTGTGTTGTCAATGTGTCTACAAGATCAGCAAATTCGGTATGTGCTGTGGTTATTGCATCACACAGGGCAGTCAAAACTGCCAGAAATTCCATTCATACTGATAAATCTTACAGTAATTTGATTCAAGAACAGAAGAGATCCTTTAAGTACCTTGGTGTGATAGTAGAAGAATCGTTATCTTGGAACAGTCACATAATGCTGTTTCAGGTCATAATTTTTTAGCCGAGGATGATTAATGTGATTTTACCTTGTTTCTGAATCCTAATTTACTGCCATATTTTTGAATATGTTAGAGTTATATTAGGAGGCAAAAGAAATTGAGAATCACCTGCAAGTGGCAACAAAATAGGCCATTTCCGAGTTCCAAAAAATCTCACTCTCAAAGCGAGGCTAAGTGCGAATCCATTGATATGAAAATGAGTTTTAATTATGATGCAAATAAAACTCATTTTCACAACAAAGGTTTCGCACTTAGCCTCGTTTTGAAAGTGAGATTTTTTGGAACTCGGAAATGGCCTATTGGTTGGGGCACTTTGCCTTATAAGGGCTCTTCTGACGTTTTGACATTTTCTTAACTCACCTGACATCAAATTGAAGTATTGAAATGTGCTGCAAAACTGTTTTCAGGATTGTCAAAATATCAGAGTGTGATTTCATGGCTACTATAATAAATAATTAAATCCTATGTGAAGATTTTTTGTTTGTGTTTGTTTCTTCTTTCTATGACAAAATCATAACAATTAGGTGTAATTAATCAGGAGTATCATTTTTTTTTTAAATTTTATTGCAGAAACTTCGTGGTCAAACAGAAGCTCTATATATTTTGACAAGATGCAATAACACAAGATTTGAATTTATATTTACAAACTTGGTGAGTGCAAAAATGATTGAAGCCTATTGAAACCTATTTTTTCACACCTTCTTAGCGTACAACCCAAAAAAATGTGAGTAGTTTAGAGCCTGTCTGTTCAGTACTTTATTAACTTTGTTAAACTCAGTTTTCAATGGGTAGATTTGAATCCTTAGCAGATCAGCCTGTGCCACAGATGAAACTAGTCTTTGGTTAAGTCTGTCTGTGAAACAGTGCCAAAATCCTTGTTCTTGGCTCCCACTTCTACCTGTGTACCAGGATTTGAGTACATGTCATGGTTGGCCTGCTAAAAAAGCTATTGGCGATTTGCCAGCCAGGTTGAATGGTTAATTCAAAATGCATTTCTGGTAATGTGTTGAATTTGTTAAGGACCCAGAACAAGGATTTGGGCACTGCTTCGCAAACTTTACTAACCAAGGTTAAGTTATGTCTGCAACACAGGCTATTACCAGATTAACACTTGTAAAGTTTGAGAGTAGATTAACCCTTTAAACCCTAAAGATCAAAATTAAAATTCTCATTTGTCGTCCCTATTCATTTATTATAGAAGTAGTGGGGAGAAGTTGATAAAATATCAAGCATGATTCATCTTGTGTGATTGTGTCTGTAATTCTCATGACCACTCTGTTTTACAAAGCATTGATTTTACAAGGAGAAATTTGATGCTGATCACTCTTAGGGCTCAAGGGGTTAAGTATGTACTGTCACTTAAATATCATATTTTCTATTTTCTCCTTGATTTTACCATAACAACAGGCAAGATCTGTCGTAATTTTTCAGGTTATTTTTTTCACTGACTGTATGGCATTATTTTTTTGTTGTTGTTTATTGTAGGTATCTGGTAGTCCAAGGCTTTTTACAACAGTTATATCAGTTTTTAGGTAGGTCCTAGTTTTTATAATATATAGTCATACACTCCTACGTATGCAGCCCTCTTTCATAAGAAACCACCTAGTATTCAAAACATGGTTACTGATTGTTCATGTTTATTGTATGTGCTTCAATACTCGGAGAATGCAAGGTACTTTAAGTGACAACATAGCACCGCTCTTAAACTCAGAAATTGCATGCAGATTTTATACTTCTGTTAGTCAAATAACTAACAATGATTGGATGAGGATAAGCAAAATATTGTGATTTGTCAGTGGCGAGCAGATCAATTATTTGGCTTTAGCGAATAATTGATCTGCAAGATTATTTTGCAATCAATAATTGTTTTATCACTGGATCACTGAGTTTGTTTTTTAATGAATATCCACGGGAAGTGAAATGTTCCGTCACTTTCATGCAAGGGCAATCGCAAGAAGGAGAAAAGTGTAGTTTCATTTTAATACGCATGAGCAGAATATTATTTGTAGCCAAACACAGTTGGACAACATTGCACATGAGCAGACTATTATTTGTGGGCAGTTATTTGCAGGTCACGTGGTGGCCTCTAGGCCAATGAAAAGGAAGAAAAATTTGCATTGAATGATTAGTAGATTTGGCAGGCCTGTTCTCTGTAGAGGTCTCCTTTCAGTAGTTTGACTTGTGAGCAATCTTGTTGCATTTTCAGTTGTTGCTGAAAGCATGTTCAACTGTGATAAATATTAATATATAGCTCTCTGTTACTACATTCTCTGTGTTTGGTCAGTTTAGTGGCTCATACAGTATACATTGTTCCGCTGTATGGCCCACTTGCATTCTTGTTTTCCAACACAAACCATCCAGAAAAATAAAGATTATATAGTATTTTTTTGAAACAGTAAAACTTGTGACTCTCAGCCTTATTTTTTCCTTCAGAATTGTACATGTAGTCCACAATGTATACACTTAAAAATTGGGCTGTAAAAAGAACTTGATCCTTAACTAACAATATCAACCTAAAACTCATTTTTAGGAGGTATTTACAACATGACATATACAGGATAGGTATTTTATGTGAGTCGTGCCAAAGAGTACCTATGAATTTTTTTTAATATAGGGCGTATGAGTCGTCCAAGCTTTATCGTGACCTGAAGCTACGTGGAGCTCTGATCCTCAACAAGCAGCTACGTCTGTTACCCCTCGAGCAGGTGTATGATAAGGTAACAATAAACAAAGCCTCAGAGTGCTGGTATCCATGTAAGGAATGGGTAAAATAAGTTTGACTAATAGAACTTCAGTGAAACTGATACCCAGTATGTTGTAGTCAGGGGAGCAAGGGATGGCACGGTGGTGAGAGCACTTGCCTCCCACCAATGTGGCCCAGGTTCAAATCCCGGGGTCGACACCATATATGGTTGAGTTTGTTGTTGGTTCTCTCCTTTGCTACGAGAGGTTTTTCTTCGGGTACTCCGGTTTTCCCCTCTCCTCAAAAACCAACATTTCCAAATTCCAATTCAATCAGGAATCGGGTAGATGAAGAACCACTTTGTGGATGTGCTACCTCCAGATCGTTATCATTATTATTATTATTATTATTATTATTATTATTATTATTATTAGAAAGGTCATATGGTTGATGCAATCATACTTACTGCATTGTTGTGTGTTGTTTTAGCCTTAGGGGCTAAGGGTGGTATTAAAGAGGACATATCTTTTCCTCTCTACTGTCCCCTGCCCCCTGAGAGCTTGCACACAGGCCATGGTCTAGTTGTTGCTATTAGCAATTATTGGATGCTTATGTCAATATTGATGACCCTGTCTTCTTTTGTCTGTTCGTGTGCAAATTCAGGATATGAAAGATGTTTAATCTACTAAACACATATTCTTCAAAATTAATAGTAGTTGTCGTCTATTAAGTAGTAATTTTTCCCTTCTGGTTACGTGTTTAGGCAGAAGCTCAGCTATTATTGTTCGAAAAATATGTGAATTTTTTGCCGTTTTCTCCAGCTCTTTTAAAACAATTGGGCTAACTCAACCTCATCCCCAGTGCTTCCCGGTTGCCATCCCATATTCTGGCAACAGCTTGTACTACATCATTTTACCAGATATTACAATTTATGCCTTTCAAATTTGGTCAATGTTAGCTGGTTATGAAAAATTAGCCAGGGGATTTGAGAGAATCAGAAACAGAGAAATACTTTAAATGAATAATGATGGTAGTTTAACCATACTAAAATCATGATGTCTTCTTTTAGATCAACGGTGTCTGGAATCTTTCCAGTGATCAGGTAGAGTCTTCCCTTGATTACTACTAAATAATGTCTGTGGCTGTTATTAAACTCAATTCAAACAATGGCTTTTTGAGACAGTAATAATAATAATAATAATAATAATAATAATAATGATAATAATTATTATTATTATTATTATTATTATTATTGCCACTTTTGCTTTAAATGGTTCTAAATCATATAAAGCTAATTATGAAGCTCTTGAGAGTACTGTTTTGTGTCCATAGCAAAGTTTATTTCAAGAATAATGTTGGCTTTTTCAACCAAAACTGGATATGAAACTCAATTATGCCCTTTATACTACTACATGAGAAATTTCTGCAAACTGATTGGCTTAGAGCAGTGGTATTTCAGCTTAATTTGAAATACCTACATGCAAAAATTACAAACCTTTTTCGGGTAGTATAAACAAATAATAGCATGATTTGTACGTGATATTTAACATAAATACCACTTGTGATATTTCAAAATGTCTCAAAGTTCACTCACATAATGGCTCGTGAAATTACGTATAACAATTTCGAAATATTACTCATGGTATTTATGCCAAATATCACTACAAATTATGCTATTACCTATACTAATATTATCTCCATTGGGCTGGCTTTCTTAACATAAACTTTACAGCACTTGGAATTCTTTTCTTAATTGAGTTGTTATTCTTTGTTCCTGTTTTCTTTTACTTTATTCAATTCAATTCTAGTTTAGTTTGGTTATTAATTTTGGTATTTGTCCTTGCTACTTCAGGGAAATCTTGGAACATTTTATATTACAAATGTCCGCCTGGTGTGGCATGCAAACATGAATGACACATTTAATGTCAGCATTCCTTATTTACAAATGGTGAGATAAGCAATGTTATGTGCAGGCTTTAATTTTTGATCTGTTTTTCATTAATAATTGTTTTCTAAATGTCTGTTTAATATTCTCATCACTGTAATGAACTAAACAAGACTAAGATGCTTTTGGCCAAAATAATCACCACAGTATACTCAGTTTGGTCAATTTCTGCTTGAGCTTTCCTAGGACAGCCAATAATTTGCAAAAAGACTGCAGTGGAAGCTCTCGTAATTATAAGTGACCACCTCCTCAAATTTGACTAAGTGTTTGTAACTTAGAGCTGGTCGCTTACGAAAATGAGCTCTCGTAGTGACTCGTAGTGTTGTGGTTGAGAGCTTCGAAAACAGGGTATCCATTGAGGCTGGCCGAATATGACATGACCATATTGCAGACTCCTGTGTCAACCCATCGTGGCACATGTTTTTTTTAAGTTATCTGCTCACATGTTAACACTAGTTTCCAACTGATCACAGGCTCAATTCCAACTGGATTTCTATTTTTCAGTTCCTTTCCATTTAATATTTGGTCCAAGGTGGCCTTTATTGCACAGTCTACTACTTTAAATTGATTATTACATTCCACCTCTTTCTTTTAATAGAAATCAGTAAAAATAAGGGATTCTAAGTTTGGACTTGCATTAGTACTGGAAACATCTCAACAGGTAACAGGCTAACATTTTCTCATTACCATGAGGCAGTATTTTTTAAATTAGTCACTCCCTTAACCTTCAAGGGCAGTTAACAAAGCTTTAAGGTTAAATAGAAGATTATGTAGTTTTAATTTGTAATCATTTTTTTCAGTGCAGTCATAAAAATAAATATATTATGAGAAGAATAAACATTGCTGTTGTGAGGCTAATAATACACAAGTGGTCATTCTCATTTGAGACATTTCCTAGATTATTTCAAATGCACTTTGAATATGTAATGTTTCACTGAATGGATCCAAAACCCCTCTCAAACGTTTTTCAAATTGAGAGGCCTCATTTATATGGCAATACATGACCCCCATCGCTTCTTAGCAGAAATGTTTTTAATGTGCAAAAATTCTTCTTAAATCAACCCATTACAGCACAAAAGAGGTATGTAAGTAAAAAAAAGACATCACTACTTCTTAGTTTATAATTCTGTTGCTGTGCTTTAAGTGTTGGAATATTGTCGCTACTGTTCTGTTTTAAGAAGAAATACAATTATTGTTCTTCCTTTTTCAGAGTGGAGGATATGTTCTGGGTTTTCGCATAGACCCAGCAGAAAAATTGCAAGAAGCAGCAAAAGAAATACAAAGTTTGCAAAAGGTAGTTCCCATTAGTTTACAAAGATACAGTAGAAGCAACCAACTCTTGTTACGACCAGCTTTGTGAAACCCTGTTTGAATAGTGACTGAAACTTTGTAATGAAAAGCTGTCACTCCAAAGTGCTCGCCGCACGCAATCGCCGCATGTGAGAAAAAACCTGTGGTGCTCAGGGTACTGACAGCCGTGTCTATATCAGATATAAAGACACTCAAAACATTAAGACAGAATCCATTAGGAAATTGAGTAATTATTTCAATTTTCAGTGGACAAAAGCCTTGTACCAGAGTAATTTAAACAATATCACATTCTTTTTTACATTTTTTAGAGCTATAGATGTTATTAGTTATCTGTAGTAACACCAAAGAAAATTTCTAATGAGAGCCCGAGAAAATAAATGTCAAATCTCACAAAATGACATCTTACACATGAAATTTACAGAATTTTTCCTGTGTTTTCACAATTCTTGTGAAATTTGACATTTATTTTCTCGGGCTCCTATGAGAAATAGTCTTTAGATTACCAATTATATCTACAGCCCTTGAAAAATGTAAAAAAGAATGCGATATTGTTTAAATTATTCAAGTACAAGGTTAATTTTACTCAATTTCCTAATGGATTCCGTCCTAATTTCTTCTTTTCTTTTTTTATAAATTGTTAATGGTTTTTTGAAGCTCTTGTAAGGAACCACCCTCTATTGTTTTACCATGCAGTCGCATTCTTGTAAGCGACCAGCTCTAGTTAGGCGACCACTTTTTCTAATTTCTGATGTGGTCGCTAACGAGAGCTTTGACTGTAAATCACAATTCTGTCTTGAATTTTTTAAAGGGCTCTGAGTAACGTTAAAAGAACTTTTGCCTTTTCTTTCCCTTTTTTTATTACTGCAGGTCTATAGTGCTAGTCCAATATTTGGAGTAGAATTTGAAACAGAGGAAAAGGTTGGTCTCAAATACTTTCTGCACCAATATTAAGTGTAACTACTAAAGAAAACTCAAATTTGAGGCACTGAGTTAACAGGGGTACCCAACGACTGTTTTCTGTAAAATATGTGTTCGAAGAAGCAAATATTGCCTAGAATTTTCTATTGCTTGAGGACGGCTACAAATTTATACATGGCCTTTCTATTCATGTACAATTTTCGAAACCTATGTAATAAATTCCCTACCATTTTCTGAAGCTTAATTTCTGACATTTCACTCCCCAAGTAATGCTGTTTTTCGTAGAAAAAGAAACCTAAGATTTTCGGATTCAAAAATGTGATTGGGGTAGGAGTCAGAAAAATTCTCTCGTTCGAAAAACAAACTACATCTAACATTTTCGGGAAAATAATACTGAAGCCCTTGTAATTTCGAAAAGACTGAAAGTCCCCTAGGATGACCGAACAGATACACATTTTATAGCGCCGCTTAAAATGTATTTTTAGATATCTAAAAGTACTCTGGATAGCCTAAAAAGTGTTTTCAATGTATTTAGGAGGAAATCATTTGATGGGTGCCCCTGAGTTAATACTAGCCTGTTCCAGGCGTTCAGATTGTGGGGACAGCACAAAGAGATCATGTGAGCAGGAAAAACAGTGACGGCGTGTGGTAGGGAGTGAAAGCGAATGTTGCCTCCTCTCTCCCTCTTCTTCTCTTCCTTCTAATTTACTCCCACTCTCTGACTTTACGTTACACTATGTGATCGCCTGCAAGCCACTCCTTGGGTTTCACCGTCCGAATCTAGCTCATAACCATTCATACACAGCTGCAAGAATATTACAAAAACAGCTTGTTATTTTCTCGTTCTTTTTCAGCCTCAAACAGTGGATGAAGTGACAGTTGATCCAGTGCAGGATGATATTGAGATTGTTAATGAAGGAGAAGGGACCGATGCTTTTGCAGTGAGTACTCAGTCTTTCTATATATTACACACATAGTAAACTACAATAACAAGGGAAAAGCGTGCTGGTGACAAGGTTGCCTACAATACCACTAAATGTACTGAAAAGCTGTTACAGCTATGCAATATCTAAATGTGTTACAAGTTCAGTTCCAGTTTAATCCTTCAATCGGTAATCTTGTCACCATGGAGTTGCATTGTCCAATACTTGTTCATCCAATGCAGCAAAACCAACCTTATCTTGCGTACACCTATTTGCTTTTTCAATAGAGATGTTTAATAGTTTTGCAATATTGATCCAGGGGTCCCGTTGGTAAGGATGCTTCGACTTCACAAGCAGCATCATCTTTGTCAACATAGTAGGGAGTTTAAGCAGCGACATTTTCAACCGGAAGTAGAATTTTTTGCACTTTGGAGTCGTGATTTTGAACCAATTTTTGAGTAAACAGGCTTTATAAGCGTAAAGGCGTTTAGTAATACAAATTTGGTACCGTCAACGCAAATCAAAAGGAAAAAGGCTCACTTCCGGTTGACGTGCGTCCCTCAAAAACGTCGCTGCTTAAACTCGCAAATGTTTGGACAATGATACAAATGACCAATACCGTTTACAAAAGATAGTACGACCGCTCTGATTGGCTGAGAGGTGTGTTTGCATGAGAGTATGTAAACATGGTTGCAATGTCAAGATGTTTTGCTGTGCGCGTGGTACTCACGCCAGCGCAAATTTGAAAAAGGTTTTGAGTTGAAAACTCGACAAGTTTACTTTATTTATTCCAATTTTTCGTCTGCTGAAACTTGGAAAACAACATCCAACAAGTCTCCAAGATAAATACCCTTCCTCATGGAAGGATTTGTCTTGACTCCCAGATTGGCCTATAATGCCTCCCTCAGGATTTCCCGCTTTGGCAATCCTTTATTGACGAAGCTTGTTTAGTCGTGATAGCTGGATATTGACCTTGTTGTTGTTGTTTATTTCTTTTTTGTGTTTTTGTTGACCTGAACTTCATATCGGTTCATAAAAAGGCAACAAAGAACTTGACCAAAAGCCAGCCATCTTAACCTCATGCTTGGTCAATAATGCATTTATACTCAACACACGTTATTTTGTGGTAAAATTACTTAATTTAAGTGTCTCAGTAGCTCTCTCCTCCATAGAGTCTCCCGTTGGGTATTCCAATAAAAAAAATAAACAATAGTAATAATAATAACAGTAAATGCGTGGTGAACTTCCCATCGTCCCGCGCGCGCTTTTTTTTCCCTCTTCCCAGTCTCCTAAAGACACAAAGAGGCCTCCGCTGTGGAGGAGAGAGCCACTGTAATATCACCTTTCTTTCTGTCTACTAAGCTGCTTATTATATCTCTCTCACAGGCATATTTTGCTGATGGAGATAAAGTAAGTACGACCTAAGCTAACTGTATCGGTCCAATATTTATTTTAAATTGTCTGGAGCAGGTTGGTTTCTCTCTGGGAATTTACAAGTGGATTTATTGTCAACTTCTGCTCCTTGCATAGCGTGACTACAAAGAATTTTTTATGTGGGAAATGCAGTCTAGGGAATCAATAGAGAGATTTAGAATCACGTTTACATAAACGTCAGATTCAAGTTGACAATTTCTCAAATAAGCCCAAATAAGCAGATAAAAACTGTGCAAAAGAATTCTTATGGATAAGCCTGTTATCAAACTACTTATTTTTGTGTTGATATAATTAACAGTAAATGACCAGTAAGAAGAAAATTTAGTCACGTGGTGCAAACTCTCGTTTGTCGTTTGCCGGCGACCAAGAGATGTACACTTCATAATGATTTGTCAGAAGTGAATTAGATGGTTCAGCTTAATTGTGTTGTTTTCGTTACAGTCCAGTGATCGTGAACCAGTTTACTCTGACCAGCTTGGACTAGCAGTGGAACAGCTAAAGGAAGGATTCACCTTGCAGGGACTGTGGGAAGTCGTTCCCAGTCAGTAGCCCGCTGAGTGGATAAAAAAATAATATTAAGCCTACCATTCTTAATACCTAACAGTGGGCAAACTAGAAACTGGATTGATTTCCAGATATCAGTGCTTATAATATTTAAGAAAATGTGATATCTTGTGAAAGTGACTGTATCTTATTTATTATTCTCAAATAGAGATCTTTCGTTCGTTTGAGGGCGCTTGGCGCTCCAGCAAACTATGTTAGCTTGCAGGGCACGCAGAAAAAAAGGAAGGGAACTTTCGGCGCCCCTTTCGTTGAATTCGCTTCACGCCCTAACAAATTATGTTAGCTTGCCTGGCACGTGAAAAAACGGGGAGAGTCAACGGAAGAAAAAAACCGAAATCTTCTCCCTTGGAAAATTGAGACCTTCCTACCTTTTCCCTTCCTCTCCTACATACCTCTTTGAACGCCTGCAAAGCAGATTTAGTTAAGATGGCAGATGATGCTGGGATTCTGCAATAAAACTTTGCTGAATTTGCCCAAGGATCGGCCAGGGTTTTAAGGGTATTCGTTTACTCAGAATTTCATGAGCTAAGCTGTTCAAGCTAACAAAATCTGGACAAAATTGATCCCTGAACACAACTTGCATTCTTTTACAAGTTAAACTGTAACATTAGTGCACCTAACATGAATGTAAGAAGCAACTAATGTGTAGCTGCAATGATTCGCCGTCCACGATTGATATTAAACCGACACTGAGAATTTATCTTGAGTGAACACAGTCTTAATTCTTCTTGAACTAAATTGTTCATAGTCCTCTATTCTTTCGTAAGTTCGTCCGTATCGAGCGCTCTACGGTGGGCGTGCGAGTCGCCATCTCGGTTTCATATGTACCGAGAGGGCTGGCGTCAGGGCGGGCTTTACGGAAAGATAGGGGACTGTGAAAAGTCTGCTCATGATCAATCTGATCTAATTTGCATTAATTGTATTCATACTGCTGCCTCGTCACAGATTCGCGAGGTGTTGCGATAAACATATTTCTAGTTATCATTTAATCAGAACGAATGATGAATTTTTTCGCATTATTTTATCCTATTTCACAAACCGACGGTAAGAAACGTTAATGTGGGTGAAAGACGAGAGATTGAGCCCACTTGCAATTCTGCAAGTGCACAAGCACAAAGACGTTGATACTGACAGCGTTGTAACAGAGTTTGCCTGTCTGAAGGGTAGACGTCTCGCCCTTATCTTTGGTAATCCTCTTTCAGGGCGTCATTGTTTACCCTTTTTTCGCCGTTATCACTGTACTTTACCGACAGCAGTAGAGATTGATACTGTAATTTCCTTCATATTTATTTACTGAAAATGCGAGAAAGCCAAAAAAAGGCATTTCCAAGACCCTAGTTTATAAACTTTTCTAGGAGGAGCCCGGTGGTAGAGCATGCCTCCAGACTCCCCAAGTAACTTTTTGCCCGTGCGTACACCTTCCAAAATCTCACGCTTGGCGCGTAGTTTTCATATACGCACATACGCCCTTGCGCGACAAGTACAGTCGAACCTCTCTGTACGTACGGACACCTCTCTATTACGGACAGTTTCCAATGTCCCGGCAAAACTCTCATATATTTTCTTTAGAAAAAAAAACCCTCTATAATACGGACTCTCTCTAATACGGACAGTGGACACTAAATCTTGGCCGTAGAGAGTAAATTCATATAAACTTAACCTCTTTATTATGGACACTGCGGTGATCAGGTCAATCCCGAATTCCGATCAGGGGACTCTGCACAGGATGAGTCCCGTTTATTCTGGCCAATGAGCCATGCAAGGTGATATAAAGCCCAGTCGCTGTATATAACAAAAAACGATTTGCGAAAGGTGTACAGAGGAACATAACCGACTTTTCGAAGGCTTCAATAACTACAGATAGCATAAAGATCTTTTCTATCACATTGTGTACTCTAGTTGTTGTTTACTGCACTTGCAGAATAGTGAAGGACGCTTTCAAAATTGTACTTTACGTTACTGGCATGCAGCATTGCGTTGTAGCTCGTTTTGTTTTAAAACAGTAATTTGTCTGTAGCTAAGATGTACGTTGTATGCTACTGAAAGACAGTGTCTTTGTACTGTCAATTAATAACTAGTTTAAATGCAGTTTAAAGACGAGTGTGAGCCTGGTTTTAGGTACTGAACAGTTAAAACTGTAAGTGGAGTCATAAAAGTGACCTCATCATAGTGACCTCTTTTATACGGACACCTCTCTAATACGGACACTTTGCTCTGTCCCTTCGGTGTCTGTATTACGGAGGTTGGTCTGTACAGCTGAAATAAGGAAAAATGATTTATTTTTTATTTCCTGAAAAAGTCTTTTTTAGTCATTAAATCGGGATGACTGAAACATTTTTCGCACTTTTTAGCTATCTTTATGTTAGGGACCGTTCATTTTTAATGGGGAAGGGGAGGGACCTGGTGAGATTCGACTGGATGCTCCCATAGTATATAATGACCCCCCCTCTTCATAAGACATTTTTGGGGCGGCCCCCCTTGTATCCCAAATTAATTGAGATGACTTTTCCCCCCACCCCCTAAAAAAAGAAAGAAGAGAAAGAAAGAGAGAGAGAGGACAAAGAAAGAAATGAAAAATGACGAACTGAGTTTGTTATTTTTCCCTAATGAAACGTTTTATTTGGCATGCTTTTATGCTTTTTTGCATTTTTATAACACTCAAATAAAGTGCATTTTTTTGGCCGGTACACAATCAACTTTCCTAAAATTTTTCATATGTTCACTGTTTTCTGAGTTTGACAGTAATCTAGTCCGCTCGGGATTTCCTGCGGGGATCCCACTTTATTTTTAGGCCTCAGCTGAAACCTGCAGCCCCCTCCCCTCCCCCCCGTTTATCTTAGGTCCGGATGAGTGGTGCCCTACTTCTGAAAACATCTGTATCCGCCAGAAAGTCTCATTGTACCTTTTTTTTTTCACCAGAGAAGTTAGCACGGTCACTTACTTCAGCATCTGAATCTGACAGAGGGAGTTCTTATCAACGCGGAGGGTTTTGAGATAACAAGGTCTTCGTATGGTGGGGCTATACTGTAACCTCGCGATAAAAGTTCAGCTTATTCTAAAAATGCAGCTTATCTGTTCACTCCTTAAACATCTGTCATTTAAAATTATACGTCGCTTAGCTTCTTTTCTTCCAGGGAAAACTCGACGCCAGGGTTACATAACAATACTTTTTCTTTCTGCGGTAAAAAAATTGGGAAAGAAAATAGCCTTAACAATTTGACTACGAGCATTATGTCATTTTCCTCACCACCCGCGAGAAAGGTGATGCGCGAAAGAAAGAGAGCACCGCGCGCGGGTCACCTTCCTCGCAGGTGGAGATTTTCATTAATTAAGCACGTTCATTGGTGGGTTCGCGAAACTAAACAGGTCTAAGAGACCTGTTATTATTTATCGCTGTGGAGGGGGCAGGGGATTTGGGGCTAAACAAGGTGAAATTTAGCCTATGCCCCCTTTGAATGTTACTTCACTGAAGTGATCCCCCCTAATAACTTTTGATGACTTTCGCGATCCCCTCTACACCCCTTGTCTGTCTTGTCTTGTCCCTTGTCATTTTCCAAGCAAATTTGAGTGGTCCCCCCTCTGAATCCTTCCGAAGTTTTCAGCGATCCCCCCTTTTGGGTTCTCAGTTATGACTGATCCCTCTTTTTTTTCTCCCAAAAATTAAGTGATCCCCATAAAATCCTCCGCCACCCCCCCCTCCCCCACCTTGGCGATAAATAATGACCGGTCCCTAACCCATATATGGCGTACATAGCAAGACCTGAACCCATGCTGTATTTTATAAAAAAGTAAACCAGTAACACATTTCATTTTATTGCAAATGAAACATAGGAATTAACAAAATACCAATGCTATTACAATGCTACAGTTCAGTCATGATAAAGATACAATGTAAATGTTGAAAAAAAATTAAGACACAATCCACCAGGATATTGAGTAATTTTGATTTTCAGTGGACATAAATCTTCTACCAGAATAATTCAAGGCATATTGCGTTCTTTCTTACATTTTTCAAGGGCTTTAAAAGATGTAATAAATCATCTGTAGTGACACCAAAAAAACTTCTCATGGAAGCCCGAGAAAATGAATGTCAAATTTCACAGAATTACATCTCACACATGAAATTTTCAGAATTTTAACTGTGTAATCACAATTCTTGTGAAATTTGACATTCATTTTTTCGGATTTCCATGAAAAATTTCTTTGGTGTTACTACAGATGATTTATTTCATCTAAAGCCCTTGAAAAATTTAAAAAAGAATGCAATATTCTTTTAATTATTTCTGGTACAGTGTTTTTGTCCCCTGAAAATTAAAATTACTCAATTTCCTGGTGGATTCCATTGTAAATTATCAGTATGCCTATGTAGAAATCCATTTTCATCCGTGGTTCATTTTATTTAAGAAAGAAAAAAAACTTCATTATTAAAACCAAGGAAAACATGCAACAAAACACTGAGTTTCCAAGAACTTGTAGCCCGCACTGCAGCTGGCAGTTTGTTTGCTGTGTGCAGGGTGTTGTTTTCATTTGTGGTTTGTAAAGTGAGTGATGTCTCTCAAACACACCAAACGAAACCACCAGCTAGTCTACGTAGGTTCAAGAACTTGCTGGTCACAAACTTTGTATTGTTTCATTAAAACATTGAAACCCCTAACAATTTCCAGCCATCTTAACCTACTTACACTTGGGCAGTATTAATAACGTGGCATACTTACAAAGCTTTCCGTTTAAAAACCCACAAAGGGCTAACACTAATTAAGAGATAAAAAATATTATTTCCATTTACGTACATGTAGCTTTCTGTTAAACACACGAAGGTTAAGTACACCTTAACTTTAACTCTTAAATTATTTGTGGTACAAAAGTTTGCATAATTTGGATGCAAAAACCAACTTACGACCTGTTGCCTTTAAGGCTACTTTGCTTTGGGCACATGTAGACTCTAAAAGTTTTTGGTAATTGTGAATCTAGAGATTGAAACTAAAAGCTGGTTAATAAAACAAAGTTTAGGTAGTGTTTAACAGAACTTTCGCATTCTAAATCATTTTTTCAATTATTTTACCATCCTTACCGCTCATATCTAGAAAACATTGTTTGTTGTTAAGAGCATCAAAAAGGCTTCCAGCCTCGGCTGAAAAAATCATTTAATATCTATTTTGGGGGCCCAGACATTTTTTAAAACCTCATTCTATTAGTAAGGCTCTGTTTTAATAACCAACCCTGAGTGAGTTTTGTGCAAAATATACGCATACTCCGGCAGAGAATTCACATACGTTTCTATAAGGCCCGTTTTTACCAGAGTTACACAAAATGACATTTGAATGACGAGAAAGACATCAAATCATTCTGAAAAGTGCAAGTGAACTATAATAATAACAATGTATTAATTAATTATTTTTAATGGTTTTTAAAAGATTTTCCAGTTGATATGTAACTCCGGCAAAATTAAAAACGGACCGGCCCAACTTTTTTAAGGATTTCTCCACTTAAGTTTCCTTAAGGCGTAAACTCTCTTTTTAATGACTCCTAGACAGGCCATTAAGGTTAATATATTCACCTTCTTCACATAGACCATAATTTATGCACCTTGTTTACCCCGAAAATTTTGCATTTTGTTTTCAGTTTCTCCTGGATATTACAGTCATCTCAAGAGAAATATTGAATATTGAAAAGAATGTTGATGCAAAATTTTGGGGGCAAACAAGGTGCATTATGGTCTATGTGAAAATGGTGAATCAGTAGATTTCCATTACGATATTATTATGCATTTGTTGGATTTTGAAGTAGCACAAAACCTTGATGACACTACCCCTAAAAAGTAATTGGAAAGTTTGGCACTTGTAGAACTAATATCAGCTATTCAATAAAATCACCCTGCCATTTTCTTGTTAAATGTCTTGCTCAACAAGGAATTTACACCTTCTTAATTGGCTTCTTGATTATGTTAATCTAGATATTGAAAATTTGTGTCCCTAACCAAATGCATAGATTATTTAGTGTTATATTCATGTTTATAAAAATTGCAGTCTGTCAAATCACAGGCATGAAAACCTAAAAATACCTAAAAATCCAAAAAAAAGTTACGAAATTTTTTTTTCCACACACCCTTTCATTACTAGCCTCCCACGCAGACATTCTTAGGGGTTCGTCACACGTTCCTGCCCAACTAAGTGGTGCCCCAATAAGTGGGTTCGTCATGCGTTCCTGCCCCACTTAGTGGAACGTGTGATGATCCCCTAAGAACGTCTGCGTGGGACACTATTTCATTACCAAGCTATTGTTATTTAAAACTAATAAACTCGAAGACATAACAGTAAGTGAACAGTGCAGATTTTTTCGTGATTAATGTCATCAATGGCAAAGTTTTGCATTTTTCTACATGTATACAGTTGGTTGGCTTCACTGGACGTGACCAGGCTAGGTTTATCCAATTAATAAGAAACATCTATTGCTTATAACTTTATTAAATGAATAACAGACTGATAGGCATAAGAGATATGATAATTTTGGTACAGTGAGACAGGCCATCGCGTGATACATAGAGGTTTAACTAACAATTTTTAATCAATTCTCGTGCTTCTTGTACCTTTGTAAAAAAATCAAGAAGTGCTACTCACTAAATCTACTTACTATTACAAAAATATCATTTTTTCATAGGTTTAATGCAAGCCAATAATTAAACCAACTCGTGACGGGAATATCTCGGTGAGCATTCGGAAGTCAGCCAAGCGTGGTCATTGCACGCGTGCTGAACAAGAATGCTGTATAATGAAAGACTAGAAACAATAGACAACTCCCAAAATACAAACTCAGCCAAAATGCTGAAAATTTTCAATGTTTACTCAAGTTTGGGCTTATAGAAGATAATGTCACAGTTTTTCAATGACCCTGAAATTCATAGTCCTGGTAGGTAGTTAATCAATTGTGGCCCTGAAAAAATTTGAAGAAAAAAAACTAGGAATTTTGTTAGAAAATGCTCTTTTCGTGAGAAGGACTCTTAAACGCTGACAAACGTCAACAAATAGCGAAAACTATATTTTCTATATGTTTGCTTTGCTCGAAATCGTTCGCATTTACAAGGCCCTAAAGCGTTTTGCTTTGCAAGGACCCATCTGTTATAACAATCCCCAAAATAAAGGGATCAGTCTCATAGTTTATTAGATATAATCGTGTAAAGTTTGCTTATCATTTTCATATAAATTATGACCTAAATTTGGAAACCGCTGAATGTCTCGAATTGGGTCTTTGTGATTTTGGTGAAACTCTGTCCAGTGCAAGGCACTAATGCGCACTATGTGTAGCCGAGAGATTTTCACGAAAAAATGCCGGTAACAGCAGATTTTCGCCTCAGACTTCAAAGGGGCATGGCATTATAACCACGTGACATTTACTCCGATCGCCAAAAATTTTATGTTGTATTGTAGATTGATCTATATGTTATCCAATCTATGTGTTAGACTTATGATAAAAGTAAAGGTGGGGATACTAGAGAGCTTCAAAGTAGGATGGTACCCCCCCAAAAAAACTGGGTCGAGTCACCTTAAAGACATAACAAAATTGCAATTAATATTAAGTTACATTTCTATTATTTCACATGCAAATCATGAATCAGCATAATCTGTCAGGGTTTATTAAGAAAGTCAGTTTTACAGCTTGCCATTTGGACAAGCTGTACCTAGCATGTGCTAGCCCAATAGACACTTTAACCTGCCCCAAAAGAATTTTTAACAAGCAGAATTTATTACTGTTAAGCAAAGGCAGTTTTGAGGGATGCTTGTCAACTAAAGAGAGCCCTGTCCCCTTATAATACACTGTATGTCATCTGGCAGTTTTAAATCTGGATCATTTGCTTAGTTTCGTTAGGGTTAAAGAGAGGCTGGCTTTGCCTGAAAATCTGTGGAAAACCACTGCCCAGAAATTATCTATGCTTTATTTAGCAAAAATTGTTGGAATAATAGGCTTGATTACCAGCCAATGTTGTTGGGAATGAGCCTGCATGCCTGTACCAAAAAGACTGCTGGTTGCATCGGTTAATTATATGGGTTATCATATTATTGCCAGCTTAAATCAAGTAGGGAGCACCATAAATTATTTTTCCTGGAGAAGATTTCAAAGGTGTTTTTTGATGTGGCATGCAATTGGATTAGAGCATTTTAAGCTTAAAAACCTGAATCTACAACAAAAAGAGCTATAGAGGCTAATAAATGATGTGGATGTTTGTGTGAACCAACTGAATCTGGATTGTATTATTGTCCATTCTATGCAAATAAAAATATTATTATACCACTAATTGTCAAAGAAACAACCACGTGGTAAAAAAGCTAAAAGTGGCTCATCTGGGGCTCTAGACGCTATGATGACTTATCTCACTCCACGCTGCAACAGCTACAGAATGTGATAAGAAACAAAAGGGGACTACCTTGCAGCTTACTGAACTTCTGAATACAATCATGTACTTGATAGAGCAATAAACATCTTTTAGAAATTTCATGTAAAAATACATTTTGTGCATGAAATTAGAGGAACAAACTTTTGGGACACCATGTACATTTCCTTCATAGAAATTAAAAACCTAATTAAGAACATACAGTTGTACTTAGCCTTAATTGCTAATAACTTAACTCCAAAATAAATGAACCGTTTTTACCAGACATCAAAAAAAAATGTAGGTTCTTATTAGCGAGTGTTTATTGCAATGTTTCTCATTCATTTTATCTGTTTTGGTTTCTTTTTAAAGGTTAGGGCGATAACACAAGACTTATTTCAAACATCAGTAAACTTAAGAGGGGATGAAGTTGTTTACAGTGTGTGTGGCTTAATCCAGTCATGTCCAGTGATTCCAATCAACTGCAGCATTAAATTCAAACATCTGCCTTGATGATATTTATTCATGAAAGTGAAATAAGAACTGTTGACTTGTGTCTTCGAATTTTTTAGTTTTAAACAACAATTACCTTGCTTTTGGGAATTACTATACCAGCTGATACCGCTCTATATGCACCCTCGTCTGTAATATCTTGTAAAGCCACAGCAATGTGACCCTGCACGGTCACTGTTATTCCACGTACATAAAATAGATTTAATACTTTTTCATCCAGCTGTACATCATGACGTGCTACTTCATCCAAATAAATTTTGCGAAGAAATTCGCCATTAACAGTGTATATAGCCAGCCTCAGGCGGTCTGCCCCTCGTTTTCCACCAGCAAGGACAACGTAGTCACTTGCCGGGTGACATGCAATGCAATGATAGACATCTCCCTTATATTTGATATTAAATTTGCCAAGCTGGTGTCCCTCCACATCAAATATGTACACACTGTCATCGTATCGGTCCACTATCATGACGCGACCATCACAAGTAGCAGTGATATCTCTTGCATCCTTGAACACTCCTCCACCAAAGCTACAAACGAACTCGCCAGTCGGCTGGTGAACATGAACATCGTCCTCTGTCAACAGCAGAATTTTGCCGGGTTGTTTGCTGCTGCTCACTGTTAGTCTGTTGCCCCAGTCCCCTCTCCTCACAGGAAACTTGTGCTGTAGGTCAGCGCTCTTGTTAAAAACCTGCACTTCCCTCTCTCATTCCTCAGCCCAGGCTTCTTCAGGTCGACCAGAAGATAA
This sequence comes from Porites evermanni, assembly GCA_942486025.1. Taxonomy (NCBI): domain Eukaryota; kingdom Metazoa; phylum Cnidaria; class Anthozoa; order Scleractinia; family Poritidae; genus Porites; species Porites evermanni. The sequence goes on from CALNXI010004232.1 coordinate 25,583, forward strand.
ATCATGTCGTCCTCGCCTGCAGTGGCGACATCCAAAATATCTGACTTTGTATCGGGGTCATCAGTTTGAGGATTAAACCTAAAATCAAACTTTCCATTGCTATCAAACACCTTCACGGTTTTAACCCAATTGTCTGCTATCAGGAACTCTCCTTTGGCGTTTGTCGCAATACGACACGGGTTCTTCAGCTTGTGCTCCTCTTCACCCTCCTGACCGAATGACCATGTTGTAACACAGCAGTGCTCCTTACCTTGTTTTGTCAGTATTTTAACAACTCTTTTGTTGCGGAGTGGATCCACTTTCTCTTTCCCGGTTTCAACATCAGGCAAAGTCCACATTTTTCCACTACCAAGCATGCTCATTACATCATAGATCCGGTCAGTATAAAACACGGACTGCGGACTGCGGACCACGGACTGCGGACTGGGTATAAAATACGGACTAGGTATAAAACGCGGACTCCGGACTGAGTATAAAACACGGACTGGGTATAAAACGCGGACTACGGACTATGTAAATAAAAACAGCTTTAGAAAGGTAAAACTGAGAGAAATGGAAAGCGGACTAGCAAAAACAGTAGTCCCAGCTTTAACATTCCCTTGGCTGTTCACGTAGTCTATTCTTCCCACGGAGAAGGAAGGTTATGCCGGTACTCAAGGCAACTGAAATTTTACTCTGAATTTATGAAAAGAAGGAGTTAGAAGAGTAGAGATTTCAATTTGCAGTTTTAAACCAATAAGAAGCACCGAATTAAAAAAATGGTATTGGTGTTAGTCAGATCAGTAAAATTCTTATCGAATACCACAATTCCGTATGAGGACTGAATGAAGAACTCAGACGAGAAGGTCAATGTAGGGCATTCCGCGATGCACAAAAGCGGTATTTAGGGGGGAGGGCAAGGGGGGAGGGATTACTCACATACGTGAATAATAACCGCAATGAGTCATCCAACGTTATATTCCAAGCGATGATTATGATGACATGATTTACACCCTGCTCCTGATCCCCGGAAGGGGGTAGTACTGGGAATTCTTGGTGGGGGGTGGTGCCCGGTTCTCCGAATCCTGACCTTATTGCAGACCAAAAAATGTGATTTTCCACACCCATTTTCAGAACAGATCTCTAAAATCCATACCCATTTTCGGACCTGGCCTAATTTAGCCTGTTCCAGGTTCTCAGATAGTTGGGGAGACTCCCCAGTTTTTTCCCGTTTTATTTTCGTGTTCGCGCTTTCTCAATTCAGCGGACCCAACTATCTCGGAGCCTGGAACAGGTTAGGTATAATTAGGCAGAAATTATGTCATCATTACCAAGTTAGAGCGGAAACAAAACAAAAAATTCTCCAAATACATTTCAAATTCGCACATTTCTATTTCGTTTTTATTCATTTGGAATTGAAACGATAAATACGTCCATTCATATATGCTCCCGTAGTTCCCTCGAAAAACAAAATGGGCAAAGTGTTTTCAGACCAAAAAGGCCCAAAACCCCTACCCTTCCCTTACATAAGGGAGTACCCCCCTGATCCTGACCTTTTCATCATTGTTAGAGACCGAGACAAGGTCTAAAAATGGGTGAAGAAAATAGCATTTTGATCTGGCTCATGATTCAGAGAACCGGGCGACACACCTCCACCAAGAATTCATGGGAGTATTTACAACTTTAACTCACGTGTCTTGCTATTTAGCGATCTTTTGATCTTATTTTTCCTTACCTAGAACCAATTAGCACCGTTTTTACCAAAGTAGTCCGTAGCCTGTATTTTATACCCAGTCCGCAGTCCGCAGTCCGCAGTCCGCGTTTTATACCTAGTCCGTGTTTTATACCCAGTCCGTATTTTCCAGTCCGCGTTTTATACCTAGTCCATATTTTATACTCAGTCCGCAGTCCGTAGTCCGCAGTCCGTAGTCCGTGTTTTATACTGACCGATCATAGATCACACGATTAGCGTGACAGACAGAAAAAATTATTTGCCTTCTTTCGTCTTTATTAAAGCGAGCCCTCAATCTCAATCCTTCCTCCAACTCAACTTTGAAATGTTCTTTAACAGCTGGCACTTGGTGTAACTCGTCAAGGCAGACTCTACAAGCCGCTAATGCGTCGGAAGGATTGTCAACCGTCTCCAGTATTGTCGCCATCAGTCGATATTGCATAGCTAACAGGCGATCAGGCAATTCCAAAGCTTCATTATTGAAAGCATCCGTCGCTCTAAGGTGAGCTAATTCAAATTTCTTCTTCGCCCTGCCCAGCTTCCTCGTGGCTGACTCATCCAAGGCAGAAAGTTCCAATTTCCTCATTTCTTTAGCAATATCGAATTCCTCAACACAAGCTGTTGCAACTGCTGTTTTCGTGCGATGCTCGCTACTGGGTCTGGCACTTTCAAACACTTCATACAACAACTCGATTCCTTCTTTAAAAAGGCTGATACTTGTCTTCAAATCCTTTCTTGCCAAACCATCTAACTTCGATTTTATTTCATCGATTTCACGGACGATCAAGCCACGGAATTTCTGATCAGTAACATCACCCTCATTCAACATTTCTGCCAGTTTATCTCTTCCTTTATTCACCAACAGGCCGACAGTGGCTTTAAATACAGCTGTTATTAGTGAAGACATGTTGAGTACTCCTGTTAACGAAGATCTCGGTCTGCAGTGGTATCTCCTTAACCGTTCAGTTCAACCCGGCTGACTGTAGATAAAGAAATGCACGCGAGGTTATCAGTAATAAATTAAACAGGAAAAATTTCAAGAAAAATTCTAAGAACTTAGTAAAAAAGAGGAGAAAATGATTGTCTAATGCTTTAGAGAAGTAACTTAATAGAAGGTCTACCGCTCACGGGTTGATTGACTGTGTTCTCTAACTATATACAGCTAAGTGTTCAAAAAAACCAAAAAATCAATGTTGTATGTTTTGACGAAAAATGACTCTTTGCTTAAACTGTTAGCTGTGAATTTCATCACCGGGACCGTTTGTCCCCGTCCGGCAAGTACGTCACGTTATAAAGACTTCAGGGCTATCTTCTTATTTATGATCGAGTCACCTTAATTCATGTGTGCAGCAATCTCTTTTGCCAATGATATATCTCATGTGCCACTGACTGAATAGATGGTTTTGGTATTCTGCCATTTCAGTTACAGTTATACAGTTTCAGTTATGCTGATCTTCTCTAGTCAATTTATTTATCGTCTCTATCAACACCACTCGGCCGTTCACCGTAATTCGAAAGCTTCCGGAGACCTGTTTGCTGCGGCAGCACTAAAACATGGAATACGGAATTCGGAAACGGAATCACGGAAACGGAAACGAAATCCGTGAAAGAAGGTTCCAAGCGATCGATTTGAAAAAAAAATTAGCGATGACAAAAAAATAAATAAACAGATCAAATAAAGACATAAATGACTTAATTACCTAGGCAGAGGAGACTGCTGTATGACTAGAGGAGTCGATTCCGGCGAAAAAACTATTCATACCACTTCCGGCAATGATTGCAAATTCTCATGGGACAGCAAAGCGAGGAGAAAAACGTCACTGGCAATATGTAGTTCCTTTAGAAAAAGGTAAGTTACATGGAGACAGACTTCGTTTAAATCGACAGAGGCGTCGTTTATATAACTGAGAGGCGTTGTCGTCGAGTTTTTCCTGGGCGTCTTTTCTGGGTTGTCTTCAACAGTGTTCAGTTTTACTTATCAAGGCAACTTACTCAAGAGAAACACGGCGTTGTGGAGTCCAAAGAGAAGAGAGAATTGTGCATGCATTTTCTTGATTTCGCAACTGATTACATCAAGATAATGCTCTATGTTTAATAAGCCTCTTCAACAAAAATATGGACGTCAACGCAAACTCAATTACGCCAGTATTCCAACAGTTTTCAGCTTGGCGAAAAACTTGAACTTCTTGCTAAAACAACGGAACTGCCGGGTCACGTCACAGGTCGGTAATGTGATGAGTATTCAGTTTGGTGACAATTACGTAGTGTGGTCTGAGGCTAACTACTATTACTCTTGCCATTTAGCTAAAAAGGTAATGTTTAACTGTATTATTCAACCCATAAACTCATGAATAAAAATTACTCGTAAAATTACTTTCATCGGCCTTGCAGTGCAATAACCCACACCACGGCAAACGTTATCAAGACACAATAACAAGAATATATTTAAGGGAACTGCCAAAAAAACTAAAAAAAATTCTGTTTGGATTGTACTAAATTATGCAATGTGAAATTCTTTAATTTTCTTTCGTTGATATTTGATTCCGTATTCCGTTTCCGTTTCCG
>CALNXI010004233.1:10423-21542 GCA_942486025.1 Porites evermanni
GAAGAATAAATTTATTGCTCGCGACAGAGCGAAATCTCTCTTAAATTGCCTTACCATTTTGCCCATCTTTTCCTGAGGAGAAATAAATACATCAAGTGAGCCTCTGATTAACGTTGAAAAATGGCAGAGAAAACTGTGAGGGGGACACAAACATCACGACTATGATTTACTTACCATCTCTTCCACATCCAACTAGGGATACACTTTTACAGTTTATTTCTTTTCCGAGAGATTTGTTCGCCTGTATGATTAATGATAGTTCAATGAAATAAAGGAGATGATAAACAACCTGGCTGAATGGCACGAAACATCTTCAGGGGGTGACTTTAAGTTCCGGACTTTTAAGAATACCGATGTTTCAAAGTAAAGTATACGATGAAGGGATCGCATATAACGCAAGACTAGTTATTGTCGCAAATCAACTACATACGGCTTACTTTAGAGGAGTCGTTTTGTGATGTTCCGAACGAACCGACCAAGAAAATGGCCAAAGCCAGTAAGAATAACAAGCGAAACATTTTCTGTCAGTGATTGCTTAAAGCTGGCTAACTGAAGAAAAACTAGTGTCAGATAAAAAGGGACTGGATTATTGAAACAGTGGTTGGTATAATATTACTAGGACACGAAAATACCCGATACATTTCCTTTGTTTATTCTGTTTATCTGCTTAATTCTAGCACGATGTAAATCTTAAATTCTGATTCATGCCAAGGCTAAATTTAAAAGAATCGGAACTCAACTTTAAACAATTTTAAAAGCCTCAGGTTTGCCAGGTTTGCTATTGAGGTAACAATCACCCCGTCTGAGTTTTAAATTCTCCTTTTACTGTCACTGTTGATACTGAATTTTGCTGAAATGATTTTCTCTTTGTTCGTGAATATTTTTAAAGGCAATCATGCAAGAAGTCTATATAACGGATTAATTTCTAAATAGGACTTTCTAGTGTTCGGAGAGTATATGTAGGAAGCGAAGGCAAAAAAGAAGAACAACGTTTTTCTGTCATTTCTCGTTTCCATTTTTTGCTCCACGCCGCTCCCTACCATCTGAACGCCTGGACCAGGCTATGCAATTACCCTCGCTCAAGTAATAAGTGGGATTGAAACTATTAATTTTGTCAAATCCTGTTTCATTTTAATAAAAAGGGAAGATAATCTCGACATTCAAGTATCCGGAATAAACTGAAAAAAGTAAAGGTAGTCTCAGAAACAACGTTTATTTACTGTGTGATTTTTTAAACAAAAATGCAGGAAAAGGATGGAACGCGAATCACGTTATATACACCCAAGCCCAACAGGGTCGGTGAATCTAATTAAATCTTTGTTGATCAGAGGCGGCGGAGCGTTTTGAAACCTGGGGGGCTAATATTTTACTCGGTCCATGCGCAAACCCAAACTCAAATTTTCCAAAATACCCTTCGCGTTGTTTGTTGGCTCCGCGCCGCCTATGTTGATATCCTAACAGCGGAATAGCACTAAGGCTATTTTACCAATGAAATTCTCAGTCTGGCTTTAAAATATAAGTTAATCAAGTAGGTTTCGTCTTCGACCGTCTTCTTATCAAATAGTCATCTACTCTTTTTTTTGATACATTAAATAATATCGACTATACAAAAGACTGACAGAACAGGTTGAATTTTCTTTCACTGACAAATAATGTGAAATTGTGGCGTTAAGTTTGAAGTTAAAGCTAGTTAAAGCATGCGGTCCAGTCAAAAAACCTTCTACATTTTTTTTCCTGTATTTTTTGTAATTTCACCGTTGTTATTTACATTAAAAAGGGTAGAAAAGATTGAAAACGTAAGTAGTCCGATGTGTTTCGATCAATCGAGGTAATCATGAATAATCATCAATTCAGATCAATTTAAGAAAGAACATCGATGGAAACAGAAAACATGAAATAATTCAAAATGCGAAGCCTGGACGTAGTGTTTGTAGACTTAAAATAAAGAAGAAAGGACCAATTTCCAATTGACTGTATATACTTGATTGAAAAAACGTTTTCGGTTAAAAAGTATAAACGATGAACGATGAGGCTTCAAGGATTTATGGGTATTTCTTAACTAAGCAAATTCAAAGTTCGTACAACAAAAGTTTACATTTGTCACGAGCCGCTCGTGCGGGTGCGAATCCCAGAGTACTTTGTTTTCTATTTATGTCTTCCAAGAAAGCCTTTAGGTCGTTATGATTTTCAAGTGTGCGTAAGCGATATGGGTACGCTCTTGTAGAGACCTCAGATGTNGGTAATCATGAATAATCATCAATTCAGATCAATTTAAGAAAGAACATCGATGGAAACAGAAAACATGAAATAATTCAAAATGCGAAGCCTGGACGTAGTGTTTGTAGACTTAAAATAAAGAAGAAAGGACCATTTCCAATTGACTGTATATACTTGATTGAAAAAACGTTGTCGGTTAAAAAGTATAAACGATGAACGATGAGGCTTCAAGGATTTATGGGTATTTATTAACTAAGCAAATTCAAAGTTCGTACAACAAAAGTTTACATTTGTCACGAGCCGCTCGTGCGGGTGCGAATCCCAGAGTACTTTGTTTTCTATTTATGTCTTCCAAGAAAGCCTTTAGGTCGTTATGATTTTCAAGTGTGCGTAAGCGATATGGGTACGCTCTTGTAGAGACCTCTGATGTGCCCTGCACAGGTAGAGTTGTGAGCTTATCCCCAAGAAAACTGAAAACCGTTCGACCTTTTTTGGAATGCATCGTCGCGAAAAGCTTCGAAAATGTAAACTTTTCTAGAGCGAACTTTAAATTTTCAATGGCAACGACGTTCTACCCATTTATCTATTAGGTCCCATCGTTCATGGTTTAGACGTTTCAAGCGACGTTTTTTCAATCAGGCGTATTTTAAAGGGGTCACCGAGAGTCAGTATCCCTGTGTTATACACGCACTGAGAAACAATCGCTTAAGGTGGAGAAGGAAGGAGGAGATAACACCATGCACCCTGCCCCTAGGTCCGCCCCTGTGTGTCAAACAAATTTTATCAAAGTATGTGTAGTTTTATTAATTTCTGATCGCTTTTTTGCATGTTTTTGCACTGTTACACTAGCTAAATAATACAATCTCACGCATATTGCTTTAAAGCAATAACAGCCGTTAAAACCAAACAAACAAATCCTGACTTTTAGTTGATTTTTTTCATCTGGACTGAAACTCTATGCGAATCTGCATGTCTCATATTTGGGTTCGCCAGTGCCCCCCGGACGTTTACAAAAATTATGAAGCCTGTGTTGGCAAACTCTACGGTACTTGGGGATTCGTTTGATCCTATATAATGATTACCTGCACGGCCTGGTCATCCTGGCAATTAAAATTGCTCACACCCCTTTCTCACTCTTGACAGTGACTACAGGAAAGAATATACACTATCCTCAACTGGGCAGTAACGGGCAAAAGAGATGAGACTCGTCTTTGCCTTAAGATGGCTTGCTTGGATTTTTCACGGGCCTCTTCCCTCATTTTGAGCATTAACTACGTCGCCATTAACAAAGGCTGGACCACCGCAGATGTTTAGATACAGAAAATTGGCCATGATAACTGTTACATTGACATCAGAGTAGCTATAGCAAAAAAAAAGTACGTCATAACTTAAAAAAGTATTGCTTCCAGCCGCATTTCTTGCCTGGCACTGTGAGGTTTTTTCAAAATTGTTCACCGGAGCTAGTTCCTCCAATAGCTACCTCGCTGTTTGTGAAATAAGAAAAAAAATCTACAAGATATTATTCAACTATTAACTAGGTGAATAGTGGTAGATATATATATCGAGACGCGAAGAGTCGAGGTGTATATCTAGCGCTGTTCACCGACCCTGAGGGGGATAGTTGTTTTAATACTTACCAAATCAGTTGGATAAAAATGAAAAAAGTAAACTTATTTGTAAATTAAAAACGTCAGTAGAAACTTTGTTTACAATTTACAAACATTTCGGGGATAGTATCAAGTGCATTTTACGATTTTGTTGCAAATTCAGCATGAAAATAATTTTCTACCTACCAGTAAACACCGACAAGCCAAAGTTTGTTGCTTACTTGGTGTTTGTTTGTACGAATGCTTCATTTATCGCTCAAAGTTCGTCTTCCGGAATGTCACGAAGCGAGACGCCATCTACGCTCCGGTCGCAAAACAGTGAAGAGCCAAGGATATTCCGAGTTACGGAAGCCAATCAAAACGCGTGAAAAGTGGATATCCACGGCTTAAGGTGGAAGTTAGGGCTTGGGTTAGAAGTGGGGGTGGGGCGAGGGTTAGGGTTGCTCCGCCAGTTCTATTTAAGGGTTAGGGTTAGGGTTAATCATGTGATTAAGATCTAGGTTTGAGTTGGGATATCTTCGGAATATCTTCGAAAAGAGTCTAAAATTGTTGGGATATCTTCCGAAGGAGTCTAAGTCGATATGTGTGGAGCAGTTAGTGAGTGCGCGGCGCGAGGAGCACGTGATCACGTGCGTAGAGTCGGAATATTTTCAGAAAGAGTTGGAAAGAGTCTAATTGGATTTGCCTGGAGTCTGGATCCAAAATAGTGAGTGTGCAGCGCGCGGAGCAAGCTCACGCGTTCGCATTTGAGAATCATGCGCCGCAAAACAAATCTCCTTAATAGATTATGAACTCATTACTAAGTATTTGCATCACACGCATATAGCTGTCGCAATTGCTCGCTGGAGTTTCTTGTTGCCTGCCGCTAAGAAATAATAAGACCGCAAACTTTATTGTGTCTTCGAAGCAAAATAATTCGGAAGGTTTCATTGGCGCACCGTAAATTTTATTTAGCTTCAAAAAGAGACCAAATATCAATCTCCATGTCGAATATTCGCGGACTTTAATATGATTTTCGAGGATTCTTAGTTTGCTTATAAGACCACCAAGTTTTACGCGGAATGTCATGTGCGCAACCTCTGAGAAAAACACGTTCTTCAATATGTCGAAAAATATGCTATATAAAGTCGGGATTTCAAATTCTTTATGCAGTAGAACAATTAGGTCACTATTTTCGAGGTAATTTTCGCTTATGTAATCTAATTAACTTCAAAAGGAAGAAAAAAGGGGTTCGACGAATACGAAATTGTACTGATTATGGAGGCCGAGCGCAGCGAGAAAGCTAATAAACATGCAAATCCTCATAATAATTTGCGTTTGCTTAAAGTTGTTTCTTAGGAATTCACCTACATTTGTCAAAGAAAGTGGGTTGGAATAATCGCGAAAAAGATTGAAAGAACGCGAGTTCATTTTGTTTTTTTATTAAAATGCGACGTTTTTACCGCTACCGCCGTAGTGGTATCTTAAACTTAAGGCGTGGCGGGAAAAATCACTTCGATGGTCTACTTCCGGTCACCATACTGGACGCTCCCGTAGTCCTTTCTTAAATTTTCTCTTATTTCGGTGTTCGACAAAGGTCGGCTACAACTTCTAGAGATTTTCCTGGAAACAGGCAGGCTCCTCCATGTGGTCCGACTTGTCTTTCAAACTACTAAAAGTTACTGTCGATTTGCCCCGTCCCCACTCCATGAGACAAGACCACTTCCAACAGATCCCCACCTCCGGGCCCAAGGGATTGAACTATTCCCGAGGGTTGACGGGAGACATGGAAAAAGTTAAAATTGAACCACACATAAATCGTTTGTCAATTCCACGGGGATTAATCGTGGCTAGAAACAGAACGCCCCTAGATTTTTCATTCGTCTTAAATTGTTGCGACTTAAGTGTTGCTTGGACCTGTAGCGGAGATTTTTGGCTGAAATGATAAGAAAGAAAATAAATCGATTTATCAATTGGTTGGGATTCTTCGTTGTTTTGCCTTAATCATCGCATCATACTCGCTAAAATGGCCTCCTCCACTTTCACCACCCTTTGCAAACTTATTGCTTTGTGCTTATTATTATCCAACACGAAAGGATATACACAGAACCACGCAACAGATATATTTTTGTATGATTTTCATTAAAATAAAAGTAGTCAACCTTTTAGTGTTCCAAGCACATCTTTATTTTAACTACCCGCCGCAAAAATAAAGCATTTTCTCCCACTAAATGAACTACAAACATGTCATTATTTAATCATTCTCTTCGCATAAGACCCCTCATCACCATAGATGAACAGTATTACGCTGAAAGTTCCCCTTAATTCTTAGGTTAGCTATTGAAATGTTTAAGTTATACGCTACGCAAAATCTCGTTTATGCTTGGATCCTGACATTTAATGCTCTAAACCCACTTGTACAGGGCGCTATTTATGTTATATTTCTGACCGTTTTGAGAGTTTGCCACTGCCAGATAGGTATGACCTTTGTACTCAAATGACGTCAAATCATGCGCTCCGTGTGTTGGAATCTCTTGGTACTTGATGAACTGCGCTCCAAAGGCCTGGTACACAACCGACTTAACGTTTTTTCCCTGACCGTCACCATTGTGATTAGCTAAACCCAGGTAAGTTCGACCACTGATCACAAATGGAAACCATGCAATACCACCTCGACCAGGAATGGACTGAAACAGGACGAACGTGTTTCCATTCCACTTATAAATGAAGGAGTCGAAGTTGTATTTACTTCCAGAATAAAAGTTGGCAAAAGCGAGGAAAGTGTGACCGTTGATGTTAAAGGACCTCACGTCTCGGGCACCATATGTCTGAAGAGACTGCAGTTTGACAAAGTGTCCCCCAGTCCACTTGAACACAGTAGATTGAACAGAATGCTTGCGTTGGGAGTTGTAATAATTTGCAAAAGCAATGAAAGTGTCGTTGTTTATGACAAACCCCGTACATCCATGAACACCTTCAGTTGGTATTTCCTGAAACTTAATAAATTTGTTGCCGCTCCACTTGTAGACTACTGATTTCGTTGAATAGGTACTTCCATCATAGTTGTTTGCAAAAACAAGATAAGTTTCGCCACTTATCTTGAAATGGGTGAGATGGGTTGCTCCGTAAGTAGATATTTTCTGAAAGTCGACAAACAGCTTTCCATTCCATTGGTAGATTGTGAAGTCCAACCGATATGTTCCATCGTAGACATAAGAAACAGCAATGAAATGTATACCAGCGATTGAAAAGTGCTCAAGGCAACTGGCTCCTCTAGTCTGTAGGGTCTGGTATAAGGAAAATTTTCCTGTCAACTCGTCCATCTTGTAGATCATGGAACTTGTCTTGTGTTTCTTAATGTCACCATAGTAGTCGGCAAAAGCAAGAAACAGACTTCCATCAATAGTGAAATGATCCACGTACACTGCTCCTAGGGTTGGAAGATCTTGAACTTTCTCAAAGAAGTGGAAACCAGAGGAGCAATCTTCGTCAAATCAGAAACACAAAGTAAGAATATAGTAAATTCATTTCTTGTTACAACTGATAACAACAAAACAACAAAATTTACCCCAAGATGAGGCCCAGTTTTAGTGACGCTGTTTTACAAACTTGTTTCGTCCTGCCGAATCTTTCTTTTCTGACAAGGGCTCTTCCGCTGTCAATACTAAAAACTAATTCTAGAAATATCCCATCAATCCCATTATTTTTACTAAGAATCTAGACATTTACAAACTTCACAAGTAATTACAGAACTTTGCCTCAAACTTTTTTGTATCACTAGAAGTTTCCTTAATCTCGTTTGGGAGATTGTTGTTATTAACTTTGCACCTCGAAAAGCAAACAATCGTTGTCTTATTTTCAGCCTACGGATTGGCAGATCTAATTCGCCACTGCTTCTAGCGTTTTTGTCGTGAGTCTTCGACTGCCGAATAAATTTTCCGTTAAGATAGCTGGGTATTTGGTCGTGAATATACTTATGAACCATTACTATATATAGCTAGACCATTTAAAAGCTGTCTACCACTCACGCCAACCACTTCAGAACGAATATTTAAAAAATAGTGAGTATATTAGTGAGCGCTACTAGTGAGAATATTAATAAAATAGTCGGTGATCTGGTCGTATTTCTTTAAACCTGAAACAATTCCAGGTTCAGGAATTAGAAAGAATTAGGAAGGACTACTAGGGGTACCTTCCGGCAAGTGCCAACGAGGCGAATTAGTTTATCTTTTGTGCAATGTGCCTACTCCTCAGATCTTCGCGATTTGTTACGTAACCTTAGAGGTTTAAAATGGATTCCGCTATAGAAAAGGATGGTACTCGGCTTTGAAACAACAACTTCGGCACATTCTAGGCTTTCACTTTTATTAACCAATTATCATAAAAATCCAGTCGAACCTCTTCTAGTGGCCACCTTCTTCTGTCCCGGCGGACAACCAGTAAATCCACTTTCGTTTTAACCCTTTAAACCCTAAGATCAAAATTTGAATTCTCACTTGTTGCCGCTATTCATTTCCTACAGAAGTAGTGGGGAGAAGTTGATAAAATATCAATCAAATTCATCTTGTGTGATCATGTCCGTAATTCTCATGACCACTCTGTTTTACAAAGCATTAATAGTACAAGGAAAATTTTGATGCTGATCACTCTTAGGGTTTAAAGGGTTAACCTCTCTAAAACGGCAATTTAAAAGAGAGTGAAGCACAAACTGATATATTCCTGTACCTTCTTCCCTTTGCTTAGTTAACTTTATTTTTTGTTGTTTTTGTTTGATTAACCTATATCGATTAAGCTACGCATAACACGCTATAAGCCTTTAGAAAACTACAAATTTTCTACCCTTTTCCAAAAGAAAGTACTGGTCTCAAATGGCACCCATTATAAGGCTTCCCTATAAAGGCCACTCGAAGCTGACTCGCCTTTGTACAATGGCCTCTTATCTCCGTAACCAAGATGGCCGTTGTAGAATGGTTCGACTGTATAATTTGATTCACCATATAAGATCACTCGTTTCCATCTTTCAAACAGACCTTTTCCTCTCACTTACATTTAAATGAAATTTCTTAGTCTCTAAAAAAAAGGTAAAAGTGGCGTTGCCCGGTGCCACAATAAATAATTCACATGTTCTTACCGGCTGAACAGCAAGTTGATGCAGTAGACGATAAGCTCTAAAATGCATAAAGGAAAAAAAGGGAAACGAAACATTCTATTATTTGCGCGTAACTGAGTGTGCCGGGTTTTCTGAAGTCTTAATCGAGTTCTAACCGGGTTATGCAAATCAAGAAAGAACGATAGATGTTCTTAACCAGGTTAGGTTTTTTTAAAGCACCTCGTGAGATAGTTAAACGCAGGTTAACTTTATCAATCAGTCATTTTCTTTTATCTTATTCTTTAAATCTTTAATTTCCACCTTATCTTTTCTTAACTTCGGTAAGTAAAATCATAAATGAGCTAAGTTGTTAGTCCCACTAAGGCAAGGAACGGTTTTACTGTCCTCAACGAAAATCAAGGATACACAAAGATTTGTGCTCTTTCTCATCAAATTCTGGTAAACCATATTAGGTTCCATATGAGTTTTTCCAGATTTTGGAAAACAAATAACTGTCAAGTGTGATAACGTGCAACAAATTAAAAGGTAAAAAATGCCCATATTCGGCTTCACGTTCGGAAGCCAAATTCTGAATTTCTAATAGGAGATATCAAATTCAAAATCACAACATCTATTTTTTGCTAGCTATCGATAACTTTATTACTTTTTAAGAGGAAAAAACCCTCAAAAAGTAAAGTTTCCCGGAAAATCTTAAGCCGAGAAAAGATTATATATTTAGTATGGGCAGAACAAGTTAAAGCATTATTGCATGAAGTATAAGACCAGCGCCAGACCTTAGCACCACATGCTCCTGGGATTCCTTTCTCTCCTCGTGATCCTTTGTCTCCATGAGGTCCCTTCTCACCCAGATGGAAAGTGGTAAAAGTTAGCAAATCAATTAGCTAGGAAAATGCATTATGTAAAACAATGTTCACTGTTTGTTTTTCTCGTATGCCCCCTTTTAGGTAATTCCAGTAAATTAATATAGCCCATGAAACAAGTCAGTTTCTGATCTGATTCACACATGGATATCTGTGCAAAGCTTAGGTGGTCGATGGTCTGTCTTTTTACTTAAAATATTTCATTTTCAGTATTGGCTGTACTGGTTTTGCTAAACAAGCCAAATGAACTGAGCCGTGATAAAATTTGTTATTATTTTTTGAGAATAAATTAACAAAAGAAGACAAAAACTGAATGTGGAAAAGGTAAAAATAAACACACATATGAACGATCTATGTCAAGTGCTGGTTCCCCCAACTGCCAGTCTTACCCTTCATTTTTTCTTAAAATCAAACTCGTCAGTGTTATTGGATAGTTTCCAAAATCAACTGCAAACACCAATAATCATTGTTGTTCACTTTATGGCTGAGCACTATAACACTCACTGTGTGGGAAATTTAAAACGAATTAAGTGGTAGAATAACATGATTGACTGTCCCTGTCCTGCGTCCCTGTGGCACCCTTTAAAAGGAAAATCACTGAAAACAGTCGGTCGTAGCAAGGATTATATTAATCAGTTTTTAAAAGCAATTAACTAACTGTACCTCAGTGATATTTCATTATGCTAGTTTCACTTTGCAAGTTGAAAGCAAACTCGGCTATAATGACTGTAATTATTTCAAAGAAACTCAGGCCGCTTAGTACCACATCAATAAGTGTTTCTATAGCTGTTCAAAATGTTTTATCCATGATTAAAAGGATTGGCAGGTTCAGATAACCAAGGCTAACATTACAATGGGGGAGGGAACACAGTTTTGCCGGCTCCAATGATTGAAGGGTTGCATGGAGAAACCGAGGGTTTAGAAAAAGAAGCTAGGATTCCACTCTGTATTTTAAATTTAGAGGCAGCTTGGCACCCAGTCTATAGAGGTTCTTCAGCTGGCATTCCCTTAAAGCTATTTAAACAAATTTTCTGGTCACTATCCAGCCAAAAAGAAAGAAAACTGCCCAAAATCTTGAGTTCAAGTTGAGCACTGTGTTGGCTTCGCCTCTGCCCGTTTAATTGACTTGTTATGAATTTATTCTTTACCTGTTTTGTTTTCTCCTTTGCTCAGCATTTACGGGAAGTGGAATCATTTTTGTGGGAAAGGTTTCTGCGAAGTCCCAAGAATCTTAAATTATTTCAAAGGAATACAAGCAGAAACTGTGGAACAAGATTTTCATTGGAGGTTTCTGTTAGCTTAACATATGGTTGGTTTTTCCATTTTTCTCTGGCTTGTTTGACTGA
>CALNXI010004234.1:10605-29826 GCA_942486025.1 Porites evermanni
CCCCCCCCCCGGGCTTTGACAATGTCAATGATCTCCCCTGACTTTTCCCTGAACTTGAGAAATTTTCATTTTTCCCTGACTTTACCTGACCATAGCAACATTGACTGCAATAATTTGGTACTTTGTGCTTTTGGTCCATATCACATTTCTGGACTTTGAGACTCCACACTCATTCACCTTAGCCGCTTTATTGAGATGATGATGCAAATACCAATTTCCAGTATTTTTAAGTAAGTTAGGTGTTTCCTTTGCAATGAAACAATGAAACTGAATACAGTGCACAGACCTATGAACTTCAACATTTTCATCCCAGAAGACCTCTGGGAAGTCTTTGAGTAGTACTTAGTTGAGTTTCCACCCAATAATCATAAAAAATTTTTAGGGGCCCATTAGAATCACAAAGCGGACACCATGGTGTGTCCATGGAGGTTGTTTTCAGGCATGAAAAACCTGAGGCAAATAACATGGCACACAGGTAAAGATAAACACTCATTCGGTGAATACACATGTTTACTTACCACTGGAAATGCAAACTTCCTCCTTATACAATCACCACCAAATATGAAGACCTCAAAAAGGGCCTTTGTAAATTGTAATAGAGAGAGACAGGATGTTTAGTTTTTCTCCGCAGAAGCTGAGTTAAAGTAAATGAAATATGTGTATATGTTGTAGCTCAATTTTTACCTCTGGTTTAATATTTTTAAACCGGTTAAATTTTTTTGAACCAGTTAATTTTTTTTAAAACCGGTTTAATTTTTGTAAATCAGTTTTTAATCAACTGTCTGAAAAAGGGCCTTTAATTTTTTGGGGTGTGGATAAAAAATAGGGGCTTGGCTTTTTAGGGGGGGTCAAAGAAAAAGAACTAGATGCAAGAAGAATAAACAAGTAAATTTCCGCATCACTCTCTCCACCAACCCCCTCATAGTTTCTAACCCTACCCTACTACCCCTCAGTTTCTTATCAACTACCCCTGATAGCCCCTTGACAGGAACTTACCACTCAGTTACAACTTTGCCCTTACCTTACTCAGTAACAATTTCCTTCTTTTTTGCAACCTCATTCTGTACTCACCAGGATTTGAACCTCCAACCTCCAGATCTGTTGCCATCTGTTGTCTCCATTAGGCCATGCTAGATTTCGTTGAAAGCTGTTCCATCTTTGTTGCTATTATAATTTATTGGTCTCAGACTCCCCTCTGCTCGGTCAACTTAATTATTAAAATATTAATCATTTTTCCTCAGGGATAGTAGAGCGAGCGAAACGCGAGCGCGCGTGAAAATCACCCCACGCGAGAAAAGGCGACACGCGGCGGGGAGAGAGAAAAATGAGGGACTACAGACAAAGCCCAAGCTTTTGAACTAATGTGTTGCTCTCACAACGCGAAACTCTGATTGGCTCTTCCATGGAAATCTGTCAACATCTGTCAAAAACGCGCCAGCCGCTATCAACACTCGACATAATCTCAATTTACAGAACAAATAACTAGAGCAGAACTAATAACAGCAAAGAACAAATAACTAGTCAGAGTTGTTCTTGTAGAAGCAACTAAGAAGAAAGCCAACCTGGCAACTGATGAGGTTCGCGTGGAGAACCGAAACCATGGTCTTGTCTGATCACAAAGTGGGAATTGAATAACAGAACAGTCGCAAGGCTGTTAAGCTTATTCAAAAGTTATCACCAAGGGAGGAACTACGCACTCCAGTCCAAATACTTACATTATCTCCAGAAAAACAAGCGGCAGTTAAAATTCATGAGCAGTCATGACTGAGTCACATCGCAGTTCTCCATAGTTGATGTAGTTTTAGTTTAAGCTGCAATCCATTCTTCGAGATTGGGATATCGCTATCCGTCCTGCTAAAAACGCTAACAAGCTGGGCCCAGCGTGACAAAACATTGCAGGAAACCGTCACATTCACGGCCAAAAAGAAAATCGCTTAAAATGATTCAGATCCACGAGGCAATCGCCGGAGAAACTAAACAACCCCAAACCCTTATTTAACCGCATTGAAGAGCTTTACTTTTCAAAAGAGGTGAAATAAAATGCTCTTGCATTAGTGGGCAAAATCATGCCGACCATAAACAATAACCGCAGAAAATTAATATGCGTGTCACGACCTCTCAGTATGAAATAAGCGGCAAAAATCACATTTGCTCAGTCAGAACGTTTTCCTCCAAAGCATAATCTATCCGTCAAAGAAAAAAAATTCATTACAACAAGCAGCATTTTGGCATGAGTAAAAGTCGTGTGTTGCCTACACTATCCAGTTCTTCACGCGAAACAACCGTCAAGAAAATTAGTATCTGGGTTTTCTTTTGCTTGCCATAAGTATCCCCCGCAGTTTACCGATGACAAGAGCAATGACAGCTCAATGAGGGAAGGAATCCCATTGGATGCGCTTAATTGATTTGGAAGGGGATACGAACTTCACACTCCGAAATCAGTCGGCCGTGAAGGGTCAAAAGATTGGGCTTTGTCTGTAGTCCCTTATTTTTCTCTCTCCCCGCCGCGTGCCGCCTTTTATCGCGTGGGTTGATTTTCACGCGCGCTCGCGTTTTGCTCGCTCTACTATCCCTGAGGAAAAATGGGGGACTACTCGTAGTCTATTAGAGTTTGGTTGGATGTATCCACTTGACAAAATAGCGGCCACTCTGCCACACCTTCTCGTTTTTGAAAGTTTTTTGAAGTCCACGCCTCTATGGGGCTCTTGAGATATGCCCCGCGCCTTGCAAGGTGGAGGAAGCCCAAGGCAACGGGGCAGTAGGGGCTGCCAGGGGCGTGTATGTGTGGACTCGACTATGCAAAAAGAGAAATAAGGTTTGAAAATCCATTTGCATGAAAAATCAGAAGAATGTAAAAGCCAATGACAATACCGAAAATATACCCAGCGGCTACTAACAGCACAAAAGCAGAAGAATTGTTTGTAGGATCTAGGAGCGCTTAAGCGTGTGAGACAATTTGTTCCTCCATTGGCCCCGGCAAACAATGTACAACTCTTTTATCTAACCATTCTTTGACTGTTGCAGTGTTATCTGGGAGGCTTCTTGGTTCAGATCTAGCTCCAAAGCTTCAAAACCATACAACATCGCACGGCTATGATCATAACCTTTTCCATTTATGATCCTAGCACTGGGCCCCTGCTAGAGGAGGTAGGATGGGACAACCTTTCCATTTACAGAAGTAAGGTCCTTGCTATAGAAATGTTCAATGTGTAAGACAATATGGCGCCTGAATCCCTATCCCCAAAAAGTTTTTGAAAGTCAGGACCACCTATGATACTGATGACACCTCTTTGTTATGGCCAAAGAGGTCTTGGCTATAAGGGTGCATTTTTGGGAATAAATTACATGAGGATTTGCATCAATGCTACTGAAGAAATTTTTTTCAAATCTAGATTGGACCGATTGCTTCCCACGTTCTTTTATTTCTTACTGTAATGCTAGCTTAGATTTGTTTTATCCAAGGTTAATACCTACTTTTACAAATATTTTCTTCTTTTTGCACAACTAATTAATATCAACTCGAACCCACTAAGGAACATACACATACTTTACGTAATTTAACTCAGCTTTAGGTGTGAGAACTTGAGTGTAAATGAGATCTTTCTCTCTCTCTCTCTCGTCTATTTTCCACAGGCCGTCTTTGATGGACTCATTTCTCAAGATGCTTATATTCTGGAGGCAGTTTGCATTAACAAATGTAAGTAAATCTTGTTATTGTCCGAAGGACTAGTTATCTTTACCTGTGTGTGAGGTTGTCTGCCTCCGGCTTCTCGTGCAGGAAAACAACCTCCATGACAGCATCCTGTTGTGAGGTGGATGTGCTTCTACCCCTAAAAATGGAAAGGACGTTTATGACTATCCGTTCAAAACTCTACTAAGCACTACTTAGAGACTTCCCCTAGGTCTCCTGGGATGAACAGACAAAATGTTGGAATTCTTACGTCTGTGCACTATATTCCCATTTGTTGGTTCATTTCAAAGGAAACCTATTAATCCCCAACAAAGGCAGAAATTGATATGCGCATCATTGTCTCAAGTAAGTGCCTAATGTGAATGAGTGATGAGTCTCAAGGCTCAAAAAATGCGATATGCATAAAAAGTAACTAATTACGGTCGTTTATGTCCGGGTTAGTAACAATTTAACAAGGATACCTGAACGTGACATCCCCTACTTTGATTCCCTAAGAAAGGGGAAACTCCCCTAATCCCAGCTCTTCTCTGAGATGTGTATAGGCTGGGGTACCAGACATTTGTACAATTGTTCCTGCTCTGCACCACAGTGAGCTGACAAACTGTAGAGGAAGGATACTGGAAAAGAAAGGAGATCATAAGTTATGTAATACTTATTACATGTCTACATCCTCTATTCATGGTCTTCCTTAGTCATTACCAGAATTCTGGAAGTTACATATCAGACCGAAACTTCCAATGCACATTCTTAATTCTGTGTGATGGTAACCCTTGTTTTTTGATGTTAACCTCAGCATTTGCCTATAACGGACATGTCTTGCGTGCCATTCCAAACCTCAGTTCTGAGTTTTCTTTCCTTTCTCTGTAGGTCATAATTATAGTGTATTTTAACAAGGACATCCAACTATCACTTTACAATCGTCACAGGTGAGTATACATTATTTAATTTTCACAATACATTTTATCCTACTTGTTTATACAAGCTGTAGCGTACTGGTCATCACGTTGCGTTAAAAGGTATCGACCAAAACCATAGATAGCGATCGGTGATACTTCACAAATTTATTTATCGTTTAGGCACGTAAAAACTGTAACAGAAACAACAATGAAATTATCGAGAGTCTAGCTAAGAGACTTGAACACAATGTCTTAAATAACTCGGCGATAACATGATAGAAAGCAAATACGATTATCGACTATTTCGGTAGGTAAATAAAGACTAATGTATCCGTGATTCATGCATTAATAAAGTTAAAAATATATCTATTAAATAAAGAATCATACCTCTTTTCCCGATTAAAATGATTGGACCTTACAAACGTTCACATAACCGATCACGATATAGGCATAAAGCACAAAGCAGGATTACAAACGATTACACAATCATCGGACCTCGCCCCCTAAGCTGGTGCGCATGCACGTTAGTAACGCAATACGAAGTAACGCATTCGTAACATGGCTCCCCTAAATTGTAGCAACAATTTACTTAACAAACGAAACAAAACTTAATAAAAGTCATTCGATCATTGTATTGTTCATTGTCTCTTCTTGGGATTCTGGCTGATATCAGGTCAACATTATACTTGGTACTGCTATGGCTCCTCGGAGGGGATTCCCCGGCCTGCAACTTGATCTGTAGGGAGCAATAGAACCAGTTTTTGGACAGGTCGTTCAAGGTACACAGCTGCCTTTGTGGGCCTGCCAAGGTCGTCAAGGGCGTCTGTGGCAACCACGATTCTTACTTTCCTGACCAGACCGTCGTTGTCGGGATAAGTCTCGCTGACACGAGCTAGCTTCCAGCGGTTTCGTGGCAAACTGTCGTCCTTTACGATCACGACATCATCCACTTGTAGATTTCGCTTCACTGAAATCCATTTCTGTCTTGACTGCAAGGACTGCAGAAATTCTCTTTTCCATTTGCACCAGAATTCATTTACTAGGTACTGGACACGACGCCATCGCTTGCTTAGGTATAGATCAACGCGTTGGAAATCACCCGGAGGAGGTAAGACAACCTTAGACTTCATGGTGAGTAAGTGGTTGGGCGTCAGCGGCTCGGAAAACTGCGAGGAACTGATGCTGTCAACTGTTAAAGGCCGACAATTAACGATCGCTTCGGCTTCAACCATGAACGTTCTCAGTGATTCGTCATCTAGCTGGCTTCCGTGACGTTCTAATAACGAGGCTAGGACACTTCGCACCGTCCGTATCTGACGTTCCCAAACTCCTCCCATGTGGCTTGCGTGTGGAACGTTCATCTTAAACTTCACCCAATCGCAGCTACTTTTCAGCAACTCTTCTCTTATCTTCTCGTGATTTAATTCGGAAAGGGCTTGTTGCAGTTCGTTCATCGCTCCAACAAAGTTGGTGCCTTGATCGGATCGAAGCTGGCGCACTGGTCCACGGCGACCGATGAAGCGACGATAAGCGTTTATAAAGGAATCTGTGCTAAGTGTGTTCGAAACTTCAAGGTGGATCGCTCGGGAGCATAGGCATGTAAACAGTACTCCATATCTTTTTAGCTGCTTCCGACCTTCCTTCACGAACCAGGGTCCAAAATAATCAACTGCTGAGAACGTAAACGGGGGAGAAGGCTCGAGACGATCCTCTGGCAGGTCGGCCATTTTCTGTTCTTGAGGAGCTGCTCTCAGTTTTCGGCATTTGACGCATCTTGAAATGTGACTGGACACGGCTGAGCCACCACCGATTATCCAATAACCAGTCGATCTGATCTCGTTATGGGTGATTCCATGACCTTGGTGTTCGACTGAATGATGGTGATGACAGACAATCAACTCGGTTACATGCCCCTTTTTCGGAAGGATGATGGGATGTTTGGCATCGAAGGTAAGGCCAGTTGCAAGTCTAACTCGTCCACCAACTCTGAGTACGCCGTTATCGTCAAGGAATGGATCGAGCTTGTAAAGAGAGCTTGTCTTCTTCATTTCCCTCCTTCCTGGAGCGGTAGAGGTGATTCGGTCAGTTGCTCGTTCTCTGGTACTGGCTTCCTTGAGAATACGTAATTCGTCGCTAAATGCTTCTCTTTGTACGTTCTTGATTATTTCGTTTTCAGCCCTCTGTAACTCTTGAACATTAACTGGAATATACTTGGTTTTCTGAGAACCAGTTGGATATCGTGCAGTGGTGTCGTTGACGCCAGGAGATCGACTTCGAAACTTCTCTTGAATGCGAAGACAAACAGCTACGGCTTTCTTGGCTCGGTGCCAGCAGGAAAAGTATTCCAGGCGTTCTAAAAGGGACGGGGGATTTTGGACTTTAGTCGTCAGAACGGAAGCCCTTTTAACTTCGGGATCGTCGGGATGAATAGAAGGGCTAATGTCAGTCTGGTTCCAAACTCTTGAGGGTTTCCAGAGGAAGTCTGGTCCATTCCACCACAGACGGGTATCGATCAGTTCTTGTGCCCCGGAACCACGGGAAGCGATGTCGGCTGGGTTTTCTTTGGTCCCTACATAATGCCACTGTCCTGGTGACGTTCGTTCACGTATCTCCTGGACACGATTGCTAACAAAAACGTGAAATCTTCTAGCATCGTTGTTTATGTATCCCAGCACAGTTTTGCTGTCTGTCCAGTAGGTTTCCTTTATTTGGTCAAACTCAAGTTCCTTCAGTAAGACACCACCCATTTTGGATGCAACCAGTGCAGCAGTGAGCTCAAGCCTGGGCACTGTAACAGGCTTCAATGGCGTTACGCGAGACTTTGCTATAACGAGGGAGCAGTGGATACTTTCCGCGTCGTCCATCAAGCGAAGATACGAACACTGTCCGTAGCCGTTCTGGCTGGCATCGGAAAAATGATGCAGCTCAACTGTCTGAACTTCTCCGAAGTCTTCCGGTTTATAGCATCTCGGGACCTTCAACCTTTCCAGTAAGGGGAGTTCGGCTCTCCATTTCTCCCATCTCACTCTAATGTTGTCTGGAATATCATCGTCCCAATCAACACCTTCGCGACACAATTCCTGAAGGATTCTCTTGCCTAATAAAATGAAGGGTGCTACCAGGCCCAGGGGATCATAAACAGAGCTAACGGTGGACAGGATACCCCTTCTTGAGAACGGTTTGTCCTTCAGCTCGATTCTGAATTGAAGTGTATCAGACTCTATACACCAATGCACTCCCAGTGCGCGTTCGATTGCGGTGTCGTTGAGGAGGCTGGGATGCTTCGTTTTGGTGGCTCGGTCTTCAGGAGGTATGGAGCTGATGACTACCTGACTATTTGAAGTAAATTTGTGTAGTCGGAATCCTCCTCTCTGGCATAAAGACTTGGTATTCTTGATGAGGTTTATTGCTTGTTCGTTCGTTGCCACCGACTTTAGGCCGTCGTCGACGTAAAAATCTTTCCTTACGAACTCTGCTGCTTCTTTGCCACAAACATCTTCAAAATGGTCAGCAGTGGTCTTTAGGGCAAAGTTGGCACATCCAGGGGAAGAAGTTGCGCCAAAAAGATGAACAGTCATGCGGAACTCGACTGGATCGCTCTCGACGTTTCCATCCTCCCACCACAGGAATCTGAGGTAGTCTCGATGCTTGAGGTCGACCTTGACTTGATGAAACATTCCCTGGATATCACACATGAAAGCCACTCGTTTTTTTCGGAAACGACACAATACTCCAGTAAGGTTATTGGTGAGGTCTGGGCCCTGTAGAAGCTGTTGGTTGAGAGACTGGCCATGGCATAGGGCGCTACAATCAAACACCACTCTTATTTTGCCTGGTTTTTTCTTATGGTACACTCCGTGGTGAGGAATGTACCAGACGCGTTTATCGTTTCATGATACCTCTGTGCTGGGAACTCTCTCTGCGAAGCAGTTCTCTATGGTCTCTTGCATAAAGCCAACGTAATCCTCTCGGTATTGTGTGTCGCTCTGCAACTTCTGCTTCAACTTCATTAATCTGCTCAATGCTAGGTCCGTGTTGTTCGGCAGTTCGACGTTTTCGTTCCTTAAAGGGAGAGGCATTTCATAATGCCCATCTTCTCGTTGGTGAATGCCTTCCTTTGCTGTCTTAAGGAATCTTCTATCTTCGAATGAGAGTGACTTTTCTTCTGTTCCTTTATCGTTTAAGTCCAACGTGAACATTCTCTCTACTTGAAGCGGGCTAATAGTTTCTTTAACATGGGTCTTCAAGGCGAAGTGACATGTTCTTCTTTCTGATGTAGTTTTGACTTCGTGAGCAACTATTCGGTTGCAGAGTATGTCACCGGCAACATCAATGGCACTGTCGTCTTGGCTCGTTCGTTCAACCACGCCGATAATTCCCCACCCAAGAGCGGTTTTCTTGGCGTACGGGTCGTCATCATTTCCGAGGATCACTTTGTGCGGTTTGATTGCTCGGGCGCAGTTAGCTCCTATGAGAAGACCAACTTCGATGTCGTTATCAAGTGGCATCAGGTGACTTGCAATTTCCTTTAGGTGGGGCCATTTCCTGGCGGTCTCGGGAATCGGTATTTGGCTGCTTCTAGCAGGAATGACGTTTCTTGTATACGTTCTAGGGAGAGGAATATCTATCGTTTCATTGATGCCACGGACTGAGAGGCCGGTTATCTTCTTGCTAGTTATGGTCTTCTGAGCAAGAACGGTTGAAAGTTCCAAGTGAATTTCTGGACCGTCAACGCCAAGCGTATCGAGAGTAGATTCCCTGATGAAACATGCATCTGACTGCTCGTCCAGGAGTGCGTACACTTTGATCTTGTTCTCAGGGTTATTTTGATGATGAAGCCAGACCGGAACGATCAACGAATGGGATGTACAGTGGTCGAAACCCTTCATATGACAGACTTCAATTCGATTGGAGACGGATGCGTCCTTGTTTAAGTTGCTCCTGTCTTGTTTCACGTTAGGGGCTTCTTCCTTTGTTGGTGTCTTCCATGTTTCATCATGTAAGGCAGAAGGGTGTGGTCCGTTACATGTCTTGCAGGCTTTCTTCCTACGGCAATCTTTGTTTACGTGTCCCCACTTTAGACACCCCCAGCATAGGCGCTTGGCCAGGATGAAGTCTCTTCTCTCATTCAGTGGCAAGCGCAGAAATTTGTCGCAATTTTCAAGATCATGAGAGGCTTTACAGTAGAGGCAGAGCGTCTGTCGGTTCCTTTTCTCTTCTTTGCTTTTCTCGCTTCCTCCCTCAGCTTCGTTTACGCCTGTTGCTAGACTGCTGAGTCCAGGACCCTTGCTCCTTCGTAATCCGCTATGCGTTTTCCCTTTCAAATCTTCGTCTTTAATTGCTCGTAGAGAGGTGACAGGATTGCATGCAATTCTCGCTTCCGTCGCCAGGAACTGGCAAAACTCCGCAAAGGAAGGATATGTAGCTTCTCTTGCGTGGCGAGGTACTTCTTCTAAGTTCAATGTGTCCGTTTGCTCTTCACCAATGCATTTATCCACGATTCGGCTCCATCTAGAGACTAAATAACTTGGAAGTTTCTTGAGCATCCTTTGATTTTCCTCTGGATCGTTGAGTACACCCAAGTACTTAATTGAATGCATTGCGGTGTTGCAGTGTTGGAGAAAATCTGAAAACCTTCTAAGACCTGGGCCATCGTTTGGCAATATCCTTGGCCAGTCGTTAATTTTCTTCCGATATGCATTTGACACCAGGAAGGGATTTCCAAATCTGCTTGCCAGGATTCTCTTAGCTTCAACGTAGGCCTCCTCAGAGTCCAGAGGGAGGAGTCCGTTGATTGACTCCTTAGCTTCGTCAGCTGTAAACTTGCCGAGGTAGTAAAGTCTTTCGGATGGGTCCTTCGTTTTTCTCTCAATGAAGGTCTCGAACGACTTGATCCATAGTGGGTATCGCAACAGATCACCGTTGAATACTTCAGGTTCTGGCCGCGGGAGTGAGTCCTTGTCCTGTCGCTGAGTGAGCAGATCTGCTAATTTCGTGATGACTTCGCCGACACCTGTCAATTCCTGTGTACTAGCTCTACCGTTCGGGGAAGCCTGGGAAGGACTGAATGGATATGTAATCGTTTGGACAGGCGTCGAATTTGTCGTAAAGGCGGGAGCGGCAGGGTTTAAAATAGAAGGCTGACAAGAACTGGCAGTGACTTCTGACCTCTTTACGAATGTAACGTTTGTTTCGGCGTGCGATCTTGAGATTGAAGTGGAGGGGGCGTTTTGGAATCCAGAGGCTGCCCCGGAAGATTGGTACGAGCTGGCGACCACTTCCGACATCGTTGTGGATACGACCTTTGTTTTAGCGGTAGCTTCGGGAGACGATTCGTCAGTAATGGACTGCAATTGTGACTTTAGGTATTCCTCGATACGGCTATGGGCATCATCTTCTGGGAGTCCAAGATCGTCGGTCTTATTTATGGTTACACCGAATTCCTCCTCTTCGATTTTAGTTACTGCTTCAAGTTCGGCGTTAGTGGCTGCTAGTTCCCTCATTATTTGCAATTTCTTGATGTCTTCTTCTTGTCGTTTTAAAGCGGCCACCTTATCTCTTTCGATATCATGGAATCTGAGTTCTGCGCCAAGTCTGGCAGCTCTTGCCATCATTTGCGCTCTTATTGGAATAGAGAAGCTGGAGTTTTTAGATTTACTCGACGATTTACTTCGGCGAGAACGTTTTGAATAGAGGGAGACTCTATCGTTCACATCGGATTGTAACTCGCATATCTTGATATTCAGGCTTCTGGTAACTTCCATATTTTCGTGCAGCCACATTCCGTGATTTTCCATGTCCTTAGATCTTTCTTCGGGATCTTGCAGGTCGTTCAGTTTATGACTCACTTTAGTGAGATCCTCCATTCGTGTTTCCAGCTTGAGGACTTCTCGTTGTAGGACTCTTAGGTCATCCGAGGTTGAAGCCAATGACCTCGCTGTCTGGAGCTGATCCTTCCATATTTTCAAAGCTGAATTGCGATCTCTTTCTAGTAACTGTTTTCTATACTCTAATCCTTTTTCTGTCATCCTTCTTTCGCGCGAACATTTCCTAACGTTTTCTTCTTGTGACGGTTCCGTTGATTCAACCACGTTTTCCATAATAAAGTCCTTTCACAGTGGGAGAGTTTTTACTGTAGCGTACTGGTCATCACGTTGCGTTAAAAGGTATCGACCAAAACCATAGATAGCGATCGGTGATACTTCACAAATTTATTTATCGTTTAGGCACGTAAAAACTGTAACAGAAACAACAATGAAATTATCGAGAGTCTAGCTAAGAGACTTGAACACAATGTCTTAAATAACTCGGCGATAACATGATACAAAGCAAATACGATTATCGACTAGTTCGGTAGGTAAATAAAGACTGATTTATCCGTGATTCATGCAACAATAAAAGCGAAAAATATATATTAAACGAAGAATCATACCTCTTTTCCCGATTAAAATGATTGGACCTTACAAACGTTCACATAACCGATCACGATATAGGCATAAAGCACAAAGCAGGATTACAAACGATTACACAATCATCGGACCTCGCCCCTTAAGCTGGTGCGCATGCACGTTAGTAACGCAATAAGAAGTAACGCATTCGTAGCACAAGCTCTCTGTCCTGAACTCGCCTATAGGAAAAATATGCATGGGCAGAAAACTAGAGATTACCAAGTTCATTTTTTATAAATCAGTGGCATACAATGTAACACACTTACGTTGCAATGCGGCTGGAGTCTCCAAGCCAATAGTCTCTAGGATATGTTCAAAATACTAGGCAAACATTGGCTTCCTGGGGTGCAGATCTTTTTCACCTAATTCTTTGCGCAAGAACCGGCTCAAAGTTGATCCTAATTCAGGGAACTGCTTTGCTGGACTCATGTGTCCATTGGAAACTTGCTGAAAATAAAGGAGACGTGCCTATTAGTTGAAGTTGGATGAGACTCAAAAGTGGAATTACGTTCTCCAAAACATTGCCTGTTACGGTTATATGCATGCAGTCGATACAGGCTGCTTGCCACGTTGAAATTATTCACAGATGGATTAATTGATTAGTTCAAGCACAATGCAACCGTTGTACCCGAGCTTTGTAATTTTGCAATAAATATAACATATTAAATAGCAAATACAACTAATGTAATCGCACCACCAAAAAGGCGGATGAAGTGCTTCTGAAAAAAAAAAAACCCTCAATGTTATGCAAGAAATTGTGACCTGATACACATGTAAGCAGTTGAGATTACCAAATAGTGCATTGAATGATGATATTTACTAATGAGTATTTGTATATTTTGATGTCCACTTACCCGCATACACAGACCACGGAAAATGTTGTTAAGGATTCTCTTGGAAGAAAATCCTGCCTTTGCGCAGGCCACGCAGAATGTTATTGCAAGTTCGGCTAAGGGGAAGCTTACAGCTACCCCCGCCTTTGCTTCTTTATGCCAGGCTAGATAGAGTTGCCTGGCATCAACGATGGATTTTATCTAAATGTAAAGATATGTTTGGTGAGAGACTGATAAAGGTGGTGTTGTCTACATACAGACACTTGTATTGTTTACGTATAGCGTTAGGCCTTTTTTTTTCTCTGTTTGCTGCGTCTGACCGACCCAAATTTTGGACATTAATTTTTCCAAACAAGAAAGACTGACGTGGTTGAACCATTTCCCCCTTGAAATAATTCTTGTAATCCGGAAAATGAGCACAGTAAGAGCATAGAGAAAAACAGTAACAAAACCAGGAACATGTCTTTTTTAATCCAAGTATGTAAGTGTTAACTTTAGCGTAGTCCTTGTGTTGGCACAACAAAACAAGAGGGCTTACCGTTCCTGGAGCTAATGTGTCCAGGTACATTTTTTCAGCCCGTTCCTCGTCCCCTGCCGCATCACTCAACGTGGCGGTGAAGTTTTGGATTAAGGAGGAGTTCTCTGGGAATGTGATATTGAGGAAAACGTCCCCTTCCGGGGCGAGCCCTGTGGAGTGAAAACCATATTTTAAAATTGCACATTTCATTGACTCAGACTTTAAAAAAATGTAAACACATCGCTTCAATCAATGTAGTCCACAACGTTAGTTGTTGTTCAGCCTGTAATAAAAGTATAAGAAATGAAGCCATACCTGAGTGTTCACTGGCCATTTCACTTGGGGCGAGTGAAAATTTTTCCCCTTGCTTCCAAATTTATATCACGCCACAAAGATTTTCCCGCCTTTTCTGCTTGGCGGACGCCGCGCATTATTACTTCCCGCCATTTTCATTTGAAGAGAGGGCGCCCGTCGGTAAATTTTTATAACAATCAAAAACAAGTTTTATTCATTTCATACAATGTAATGCAGACATTACTCACATGCCTTAATTTAACCAGGAGTTATCAAGCCAGCAGTGTCGGAATACTGCTCTATTATTTTTTTTACGTACAAGTGGACCACCCCTGAAGTGACTGACCAGCCCTCCAAGCGGCGTAGCTGGTCCACTTGACCATCCGTTAAGTGGCCGCCATTCTCCATAGCCGTTGTTAATACAAATCTTGTTGCGAAGCCCTAAAGAAGAGAACAGGAGTCTGATTGTTCAGTCCATCTATGAAACTCCATTTGCGCCAATAAGATATGTGAGTAAAGTCTGCATTACATGGTATAAAATGAATATTTAAATACTTGTTATTAATCGTTATGATTTACTTGTCTTTTGCCGCCCATGCAGTGTCTGCAAAGTGCATTGCATGGAATTGGTAAAGACAATTATCAAGTGGCATCAGTTATCGGTCATTTGCTTTTGGTTGTGGCGTTAACTTTTGAATGATCACTGTTGCCTATTGAACATGTTTCACATAACTGGACAAGTCCACAAATTGCTAGGGGGCATTAAATTTGGTAAACGATGCAGGCATACTTACAGATCTATATCATCTGTGCGAGAGCTCCCTCGCATCAAATCCTGCATCCTGGACACTATTGTTGATCATTGTGCCCATCTGCAGGCCATTTAGCTGTGGTGACTGAATACAAGAATGTTTGAAAAAGAACACATCATTATGCGCAAAATCAAGGAGATATTATGAAGGAAGGTACCATATCTTCCCCCCTCCCCCCGCAACAAAAGAGAAACCTTTGCCCCGCCAACTCTATTAGGAAGATGTGATCTCAGTCAATTTATTTTATAAACAGTGTTTAAAAATAAATGTTAATGTCGTAACGTAGGAGAGATTACTATCACATTGTTTTCTGCCAACCAAATGTACTGGAAGATTTGATCTCACCTTAAGTGTCTGCGTCGACGTATCCATCTGGCAGAAGAGCGGCCAATCTCCTACCCCCTACCTCATTGGGAAATCCCGGCTCTCCCAGGCCTCAATTGGATCTTTAATGAATACCCTGCACCTTGGTAAATGGAGAAAGCCTAACGCAACGGGGCAGTATGCAGGGCTTCCATCTTTGAGGGGGGAGTATGTGAATACTCGACTATGCAGAAAGAGAAGCAGTGTTTGAAAATCAATTTGTACAAAGAAATGAGACAAATGTAACAACAAACGACAATACCGTGTTGGCTGTAAGAGTGCATTTTTGGGAATACATTTCCCGAGGATTTGCGTGACTGCCAACAAAGGAATTTATTCAAATATAGATGGGAACGATTGCTTGCCACGTTTTTAATTTCTTTCTACAAACCTAGGTTAGATTAAATTATTTTATCAAAGGTTAGTATCTAGGTTTCCTTTACCCAATTGATATTAAGTAATATGTCCAAAAGTGATATTAACTCAAAACCATTGATAGATATACACATATCTCATTTATTTTAACTCAGCTTCATTAGAGAAAAACTAAACATCTCCGTCTCTCTCTATTGCAATTTTCAAAGGCCCTTTTTGAGGCCCTCATATTTGGAGGTGCTTGTATATGGAGGAAGTTTGCATTCACTGAAGGACTTTTTATCTTTACCTGTGTGCCATGTTATTTGCCTCAGGTTTTTCATGTCGGAAAACAATCTCCATGGTCATACCATGGTGTCCGGTTTGTGATGTTAATGGACCCTAAAAGTGGAGATAACTTTTATGAGTACGGGTGGAAATGCAACTAAGTACTACTTAAAGACTTCGCTGAGGTCTCCTGGGATGGAAGATGTCGGAGGTTGTCTCTTCATTGCAAAGGAAACCGGTAACTTACTAACAAAGCTGGAAATTGGTTTGTGCATCATTGTATCAATGGAGCGCCCAAGGTGAATGAGTGTCGAGTCTCAAAGTCAAAAATGTAATGCACCAAAAGCACAAAGTAACAAATTATTGTAGTCAGGGTTGCTATGGTCAGGGAAAGTCAGGGAAAAATGAAAAAGCAAAGAAGCTAACGTCTCCAAGTACATTCTCTTTGCACGGTCGGCGTCGCCTGCCGCATCTGTCAAGCTGGGGTGAAACTGACAATGAGCGCGCTGTTCTCCAGGAGGGTAATGTTGGAAAAAATGTCCCCTTCTGGGGCGACCCCTGTGAAGTGAAACCGTATTTTAAAATGGTTCATTTAGTTGACACAGACTGTCAGAAAATTGTCAACAAATCGCCTCAATTATTTAATGTAATGGAACTTTACAAAATAAGAACGTAAAAGTATAATATTATTTACATGATAAAAATTAGATTACATTAGAATGTAAATTTTTAAGTGTATCGCTTTGTGTGTGGCTAACTTTGGATTCTATACAATAAGCAGCTAAATGAGTCCTCTTAAAATTCAGGTCATTTTTACAGTCATAAAAAATAATGTAATTCTAAGTGATTTTAGTATTTGCCTTGTAAAAAGACCCCCTCTTCATGATATTATATATTATTTACATTGTCTGCCTAGGAACACTATCCCCTTTGGTCCACTTAAAAGGTAACTGGTGTGGAATACGAACCAATTAGTGTATAGTGTAATATATATAACTTATCACAGGCATTCATCATAAATAGAATCCTTCATAGTAAAGACATATTCAACACAAAAGAAGAGTGTGATTTCACAAATTTTATTCAGCTATATTTCGACAGGATACACTGGCCATCCTCAGGGTAAATGACCTGAAAATGCATAACACGCCACTATGTTACAGTTAAAAGAAGATTAAAACAGTGATAGTGAAAATGAATAATAATGGCAATGATGATGATAATAATAATAATAATAATAATAATAATAATAATAATGTAATAATAATAGTGCGATTCAATTCGCGCCAAATTATTTGTTTAGAGTAGTTCTTGTTAACATTGTTTTATTTCCATTGTTTTTTGACTTTATAAATATTTTTAGCACTTTTCACATTTTTACATATTTTATCACATTTTAGCGTTCACCACATTTTAATCTATTATAACTTGTTTTTAACTTATTTATGCTAATTTAGACAACTTTTATACACTTGAAAATGACCTCGGAGAGGTCGAAACGTCGTGATTTTTTATCGCTAATATTTATCTCAAAATCGATTTCTAAGAAACTACTTATTAATAATAATAATAATGATAATAATAATAATAATAATAATAACAATATAATAACAATAATGATAGTAAATAGTAATAGGAGATAATTAAAAAGAAAGGAAATTGTGTTGAAAGTGCTATGCATGGGCTGTGACAATAATACCTACTCACATGCAGAGACCCTGATCCTTGTAAAGGAGAATCCTGCTCTTTCATATAATACACAGAAATTCTTTTTGTCCATTGTAGTTAGAGCAAGCTTTGCCTGCACCCCAGGATGGACCTCCATGTGCCATATATGAGAAAAAGATATCTCGCATCATATTATTGACTTGAGTTGGAAAACAATGTAGCTGTGTCGTAATTGTATCACTTTACAGCAAAGGGGCTTGGAAAAAAATCCTGTGAAGGAAAAGGCTTTTTTGTATCTGCATAAAACTTTTTAAGTTTGCAATTTTTAATTTAATTTAGTACCTTTGGCAATAGCAGAGATCTTCTTTTTCCCTTTGATATCCACTGAAATAAAAAAAAACCTTTTTGGACAAGAAGACGACCCAACAATTTGCTACGCTTCCATCTCCTTTGGTCTATGTTTGTCAGTGTCCTTGATGTTCATAGGTGGTTGATGTTAAGTGGTTGTTGTTTGGTGTGCAACACATAAATTATAAAAGAACGGGTATATGAATAATATTAACTTAATATAATCAGGAAAGGAAAATGAAAAGAGTTTTCCAAAAATTTTCCCCACATTTTTAATAGCTAATCAAACCTGATCCTATATTATTGACTTGAGTTGGAAAACAATGTAGCTGTGTCGTAATTGTATCACTTTACAGTAAAGGGGCTTGGAAAAAAATCCTGTGAAGGACAAGGCTTTTTTGTATCTGCATGAAAATTTTTAAGTTTGCAATTTTTTAAACAACTGACTACATGTGAAGTATCGATTGTTGAATTTGTATGTTGCAGTGAACTACTTTGAAGGGCAGCTGGTGTTTCTAACCCGAGGTAATCCAAAATATGTTTGAAGTCTTGATAGAAGAGAGGCTTCTTCTGCGGAATGTCCACTTCTCCCACCTACTTCCTCAGATATTTTATGAGGCTCTTTCCTTGCTCTGGATGGGCACTTGCTGGGCTAGGATGTTTATTTGAAAGGTGCTAGAAAGTTGAAGAAATTTATTGATGATGAAATAATACCTATCCATGAACATGCAGAGACCCCCAAAAATGTAATTTATTATTCTCGGAAAGGACAATCCTGCTCTGCCACATGACATGCAGAACGCCTTTATGTCTAACAGTGCCAGTGGAAGCTTTGCCGGCTCCCCTGGATGGTTGTCCTGGTGCCATACCAGATACAGGTTTGTGGCATCTGTGATTGACTTCAGCTGGTAAACAGTATAATTGTGTGGCAATTGTTACTTTTCTGTAAAAGGGTAAAAAAAAATTCTGTCAAGGACAATGATTTTTTTTGTAAACACAAGTAACTTTTCAAGTTTGCAACGTGATTGATTGAAGATACACTTTTAGCAGCTGGTGTTTTTTTAAATGGACTATAAATGAAATATCATTTTTTTATTGTTGTACTTGTATGTTGGAGTGAACTAATTGATAGTGTGTAAAAATGACAGTACCACTTCACATTTCTTACTGTTCCTGGTGCCACCCACGTCGTAGACCTTACTTATGTCCAGGTGGGCCACATCTTCGGGGATCTCTTCCTCCCATTCCGCCAACATGGCCAAGATATCATGACAATAGTGTCCTTGTTGTTTTCTGTAATTTAAGAGTAAGATAACAGCAAAGTTAGCAATTCCCATCGATTCCAAATCATCATCATGACTTGAGTAGAAATAAATCTAATCACTAGTGTATCCAAAAGATAATAATTGCCGCGGTAAATTTGTTGTTATATCAAGCAAACACAAGGCTGTTTTATCATGTCATTAGTTATAATTTTTTTGGAAGCTGTTTTATTAGACCACAGCCTTGTGTTTGTTTGGTTACTTTATCTGTTACTGGAAATGTAATAGGTTTAAAGTAGGCCATAAATTATTGACGTTGATATACTGTTGCTATGGTAACTTAGAATAACATCTAGCAGCATTTTTTGATTCACTGGTAGTTAGGCAAATGAACATTCACAAAATTTAGCAATCATAGTCCGTGGTGGTTTTTGGACATAAAATACA
>CALNXI010004235.1:3476-16140 GCA_942486025.1 Porites evermanni
GGAGGAGGAGGAGGAGGAGGAGGAGGAGGAATAAGCGCTGGCTCATGGCGACTAACCTTTGCACCTCAGCATCTAGGAAATCTCTAGCTTTTACACTTTCCACTCGTGTTTCAGAGGTTTAGAGGCTATGCTGTCCCTGAAGGGTTTTCTTAGAGCACAGCCTTGTCTTTTGTTCTCCGCATGTCAACAGACGGCAGTGCTCTTACAGACGTGGTAGACAAATGGTTACTGCGTCGGACTGAGGATCAAGAGGTCCGTGTTCAGGCCCTGCCAGGGTCACTGTGTTGTGTTCTTGGCCAAGACACTTTATTCTCCTCTCGCAGGGCCTGATCGTTCTACCCAGTTTTATAAATGGGTACAGGCGGAATTGATGTTGGGGTGGGTATAAACCTGTAATGGAGATATTCGTAGTCCCTTCATGCTAAAGAAACTGGGTGAATCTCCAGCGTGATGACCCATTTGGCTTAAAAGCAGACTTACTCTCACCAATGGACTATTTGATGTTTTTAGTGCTGATAACGCCAGTGAACCGAACAATCGTGGGACTGAAGACGTCAAAGCGTATGCAAGGTATTCATTCATTGCCACGCTTAAAAGTTACCATTTTTTTGTGTTCGTCACACAGTGCGTTTTAGGCATCGTTAATCCATTGCGGTATGCAGAACGCGTGTCATACATGTACCTAGTAAGGAGCTTTGTTGTCCATGAGTCTCTTTATAACCGAGTGAATAGAGTGCCAACCCAGCAGTCAAAGGTTTGAACGCTAACAGGGACTGAAGTAATCTCAGGATATTCGCCTTCGTCCAGTGATAGCCAGATGATGATCGTTTTGTTTTTCCCTAGACCTGTTCAGTTTGTATACCTTAATTCTACACGTTGAGCTTTGTTATTTAACCAGTTTAATTTCATCTTACATTGTAGCTGTTCTGTGGCTCCAACTTCACCGAAAGTGACCGAAAACCCTCTTTACAAAAGGTAAGCTTCGGTCTCTTTAAGCCCTTGTTTACTAATTATTACGGATACAACTAAAAAATACCCTGTTTTTATATGGAATTTAATGGCAAATCAAGCACATTTTCGTACGGGAGATCCTAACTTGTGCAAAGTGCTGAGACTTCACATCTAGTATTTTCCACCCATCCGTTCCCCATACTTTTTTTGTAAACATCAACTCTGCAGACCCTTAACGTCATGAGACATACAGTTCAGGGAGCATAAGTGATATTTTTGTAAGTTACTTTGACTCTCATGTCATTAATACAGTAACTATAAACAAGTTATTTCTTTTATTGAGTCAAATGCAGTTAATGATGCAATTATGTACAATGACATTGTTATTTGGAGCAGCTGTGTTTTTATTTTTGTAATCTCTATTTAATGTTTTGTTTCCAGAGTTGCTCCTCCATTCAGTGGTCCAAAACCCGCTACACAAAGATATGAACTGTAAGTATTCTCAGATTAAAGAAGAGAGTTGTTAGTTTTATTACATTGCGCCAGTGGATGCAGGATGTCAGGGTGTTTTGGACACCCCAATTGATGGACGAAGGTTTGAAGCGCGGCTAAGGAAGGAAGTAATCTTACTTCGTTTTGTCACCGTCAACAAATGACATGTATTAGTAGTATAGCGGGGGTAAAATTAACCTTTTTAGTAGATCTTCCAATTCCTTGTTGGTGGAGTACTCCCGGTTCTGACCGCATGANCGCGGCTAAGGAAGGAAGTAATCTTACTTCGTTTTGTCACCGTCAACAAATGACATGTATTAGTAGTATAGCGGGGGTAAAATTAACCTTTTTAGTAGATCTTCCAATTCCTTGTTGGTGGAGTACTCCCGGTTCTGACCGCATGAGTGTAAATGGTTTTTAAACCGTGTAAACGCATACAAACATCCGTCTACTGATTTCCGTCTACCTGTGAACGGCCGTTAATTAATTGAAATTTTGGCAAGCACGGTATTTAGACTGTCCTGGGTAGATGAGTCATCAGTTGTAAACGGAAAAATATCATTCCCGCTTGAACATACAGCCGGCTGTAAATACTTTACGGGGGCTTTGGCATGGTTAGGTCAGTCAGTCGGTACAGCTGGACTGTAGAACGAAAGGTCACGGATTCGATCCCCGGGAAGAGAGGGCGTAAAACAACATGGACGTATTCTTAGCGATGCACATTTTTTCTTTTACAAGATTTTCCTTTTGACAGTTTTATAATAGACCTCTTAGCTTGATTGTTTTGTTTTCTCAATGTAGGTTTTGTCTCTTTTTACGTAAATAAGCACCTGAATGGCTATTGTGCAACTTCTAATCTTGGGTATCGTATGATACTAAGGGTAACCTTTAACAAGTTTAGGCTTTTCGTCATTCGCCTGCCTTTTCAGCGTCATCTTGAATTACATCATGGGCGTACCATGGTCACGTGCTAGGCAACGAAAAAATCTCAGTTGTAGCACACTTACCTTCCTGGCAAAACAACAGCTTAACCCGCGTAACACCCAAGATATTTTGATACATAGATAATCCAACTGGTGTGTTCGAAGGCCGATTGGCGCTTAACCCAGGTTTTTTTTTCCTTGTGTTCGAAAGCATTTTCTCGGATAATTTTCTCTGTTATTTTTAGAGCTTCCAATCATCAACTTGTACACAAAAAGAATTAAAACTGAAATGCTTTTGAAGCTTTCAAATCTGAATTCAAATCTCGCACTAACCCTGGGTTATCTTAACCCAGCTTTGAACAACTCGGCCCTGAACTGTTTGTTGACGTTTTACTACTCGTCGGGCTTTGCAAACGATTTGCTTCATGTAAGAATGATGTAGCTTGTTCACTGATGTTTGCGTGACACATTTCGCGTTGTTGGTCAATCTCGACTCAGAGCTTCTGCGCATGTAGAGGAGAGAGAGTTTTCATCGGCTCGCGCATGCGTCAGGGGTGACATAGCCCCTTTATATATAAATTTTCCTTATGGAGATATCATCGAATTTACTCTGTGGCATTTTCGTCCACATCTAATCAAAAGATACTCTTACCTCAAACACACTCTGTAATGTACGATTTCTACTAGTTCATGACCTACATTGGGAAAACTTAACTTACAAGATAAAGAGGTCTATTAGATAAAGCAAGTATTCGTACTAAAAACACAGGACGTCTTCTCCTTTAACAACACTTTAATCATGACTGTATTTTATTTACACTTGTAGGGTGAAGCCATCCTCTGATGAAGAAGCAAGGTAAGATCAAGATCTTTACGTTTACCTGATCCATCTCAGTAGAATGAAGAGCACCCCTCATTCTCGACTAGCCCGACATTTTTTGTGTAATTTCATGCTGTTCAAACCACTGCATTCTTAAACATCACTCTTTCTCAGTACTTTAATGGGCGTTGTGCCTTTCTTGTGAGTTTGCGTCTGACTTGCCTTTCATCAGTAGTATGTGATTTTTTGACGGGGATTTGCTTTCTTTAGTCCTCCAGATAGCCCTCTTCCCGAACTCAGATCCATTCAAAACCCAAACTACGAAAATACGCTCCCACTTACGGTAAGTTTTGTTTCATATTTTCCTTTTTGTTTTCAATTCGTCATGTTTCTGCCTCGTGAAGAACCTATTCCAGTGGTACTTTTACAATGGCAATTCTTGTAAAACGTTTGTGCAATTCTCAGCGCGCATCATTTCTCTTCGACGAACCGCACATGCAACTAACAGTGGATGTTTAAGGTACCTTTCTGTGATTGTCAGTTGAGTAAGGCGTGATGGACAGGTTCAATTGAAATTTCTGATTTGAAACTTTTGCAACGATTTTTTTGCACTCATTTTGCCTTTATAATTGATTTCTCAGCCACGTTTAATCATTTTTTCTAGGAGTTTCCCTTTGGCAGTTGATTTCTTTCAACACATGGATCCCGTTGAAGTCCCTCAATTTTTTTTTCGGGTTAATTTGCAATTGCTCAAATTGCAATTACCACTTCGACGATCATATCTTCATTTAAATTTGTATTTCCGCAGTTCACATCATCGTCATTCTATGTTTCATTCCTTTCGTGGGTTAAGATGAACTCAACAAATTGGCCTGCTCCCAATGTATGGTTCTTCATAGCTCAGTTGGTAGAGCACCGCAGCGCTAACGCAAAGGCCATGGATTTGAATCCCGTTGAAGTCCCCAAATTTTTTTCGGGTTAATTTGCAATTGCTTGAATCGCAATTACCACTGCGACGATCAAATCTTCATTTAAATTTTGTTATATTAGCCAGCTCGTTTAAGCGCTTCCGACCCAGTAAAACTTGCTTCACCTATACTTTAACTGAGGCTTCTTTCTTTTCACTCACCCATGAGTAGAACACTACGTAACTACTTTAATGATCATCATTTTTATCCCTTTCCTCTTGCAGACCCCTGAAAACGTCCTTCCAGATGCAAATTGCTGACCTGCAAAGCAGGAACTGTGTGAACAGTAAGAATAAATTATTGAATGGAAAGAAAAAATCAAGGACGAAACTGAATGTTTGCGTTTGTTTTAATGTTTATGTTTGCGTGTGTATGAGGGGCCGGGGGCCGCTTTGTGGTGTGTCTTAATAAGTTAAGTTCTTCCGTGTGTTTACAGACATATTTTACATTTCCTCTTTCCGCTTGAAAAGCACAAATAGAGTTCTTCTTGATCTTGTTGCGAGGTGTTAAAGTAGGGTCAAACATGCTAAAACTACTATTACAGGCCAGTTTCGAGTTATTCAAATTCATACATGGCTACGAGGCTGTGGGGATCGCACTGAGATTCAGGGATTAATAATTCATTCCTTTTCTTTTATTTCCACCTCGGCCTTGGAGTCAAGTATTATTTTTGATAATCCGAAACTAGCCCATTGACACCAGTAACCCGCGTGGAACAGTGTAGTTTTCGGTGTTTTTCGTTGTCATTGATGTTATTTATCCGGCCTATTTAAACTACAGTATGTATCCCTTTCGGGCAACAAAAAGTTTAATTACAAAATTACACCTAACTGTATTAACGTTGTCTTAAAAAAATGAAAACCCAAAGAAGAGTTAATTAGCTTGTCGTAACCAGTTTACGGATTTCTGTAATCCATCAGACACCGAACTTCAAAACAAGCGTCTCCGGTCTTCTTTACCTAGTATCAAATATCTCTGGAATGACATACTCGTTTCTGTAATTTGTGAAAATAGTTTCTTCGCCTAATTAGCTCATATTTGGCCCTTTTCTTCTTTCTCTGACAACGTAAGGTGTATGCTGATTTTTGGGATTAACTGGAGTATTACCGTGAGTTGATTTATTAACAAGTCGCGTTCCTCGACTCAAAAAAGGAGCTTGCCGTTGGTTTTCCAAGACCAAAGTTTTGTATTCGATCTTTTCTGTTGACGCAGTACACAGAAAGGTTCGTTAAAGAATTACCCTTTTCGCCATTTCGACACAAACTACGTTGGTAACATCAAGATGTTCTAATGTAGAGTTTTCCAGTGTATTTACGGGGCAATAGTTCGTTCTTCCTGTCCTTTTCGCGTGATAGTCAGGCAGATAGTTCAGGGGCACCCAACGGCAATTTTCGGAAAATATCTGTTCGGAAGACGATTTGAGATCTAGAATTTTCGGAACATTTATTGTAAAATTTCTTGCTTGCCTGCCTCTCCTAGGGTTTTCGAACATCTACAAAATGGTATAATTACCCATTTTTAACGGATTTTTACCCTTAAAAAGGCCACCTAGAATTTTCGGGAGCCTTTTCCTGGCTGAAATTTTCGAAAAGGTAAGTTTTGATCTCTATAATTTTCGGATCACTAGACTTTCAGCTAGGAAATCCGAACAGATGAAAAGTTTTTAGGGGATAAAAATATGCCTATATATACCGTTTAGATACTAAAATACGTTCAACAATGCTTTGTTAAGTGGTTTTGAACTATATCCTCGTTGGGTGCCCCTGATAGTTGGGGGGTTAAACATCACGTATACGGCAAACGACAGAGATGGCCAACCGAATGTATCTGAAAACGACACTGAATAGGTTAAATGTATTTTGTCAAGTTTTTCACGAACGTGGAAGTGCTTATTATCTTCACGTTGTACACAGGTAGTGATATACGACAGCGTAATAATCGATGTGAAAAATAGTCACTCACTGCTGTAAACTTGATGCTTACCCTCTCTCTTTAATACCACGAGGCTATTGCACTTTAAGACGGGTTTCAGTTATTTGTGCAAAATATTTAATCATGGTTTCCCTTTTGATTAGGCGGGTTTGGGCGAAAGAGGAAGGGGAAACTAGAATTAGCTTGGGTTGCAGATGTAACATAAAAGTGCAGTAAGTACTATAACAAAGAATTTGACAAGTTACTTCTAGTAATTCTTGAATATTAGCCTGCAGGGTTTGGTTTGCGTTTCCGTCTCGGAGCCGCGTTGTTGATGCCACTCCCTGAGATCATGAGAAGGCACTTACTCCACTACAGTAAAAACCCGCGACTAATGCTTTTAAGAACCTGTTGGGCTAAAATTTGCCAGTTAGACCCCCTCTATACAAGAACCTGTTTAGCCAAAAATTTGAATCAGACTTTAATTTTTTTGCCGCCAAAAAGCCCGCGCTTTTCGCTACCAGTGGACTATAACATAAAGCGTAGTAGTAGCTCAACCAATCAGAACGCAGCATTGATAATAGACCGGCCACTAGTTGGATTTTACCTACAATATAATTTTGTTTCCTCAGAAAATAAGAACCTATTAACGAACTCAAATAGCCAACATTTGTGCCTATTACCATTTATGTTAGAACCTGTTTAGGCTAAATTGGGAGAATGCAGGTTCGTAGTCTCAGGTTTTTACTGTATTTCATTCACCTTTTTCTTTTCTCATTATTCTATAACTGCAACCATGTATTTATTTCAATATATTCCACCATCAAGAGTGTGTGTAGATATGCGTGTCCTGTACACAGTACAGTCTGTATAAATATTGCACGAAGTATATTTATAGTTTTAAGGTGACTTGATAGGGTTTTTCAGGGTCAATATCTCCCAAGTTTGAGCATAAACTACGTCGCCATTAACAAAGATTCGGAAAAATTACCACCACAGCTTTATTAGACAAAGATGAAAATTGCATTTCAAAAGCGCTTCGTTTTCCACAGATAACAGCCGAACATCAAGAGTGTCCAGTTTTTACCGTATTTCTAACCATAAAAACTCCATCCAAAATATCTCGTTACCGCTCCCATAGATTTTGCTTAAACTTCACGAACATCGAGGCGGTTATTGATAGAAAAAGCTCCCGTGAACGATTTTGGAAGAACAGTTCTCAATACCGAGATGAAATAGATAATGGCGTCATTCCGTTGCCATGACAACTCTAATGTCATTGCAACCCTGATCATAACAAATTTTCATCTTTATCTAATGCAGCTGTGGTGCTAATTTTTCCAAATCTTTGTTAATGGCGACGTAGTTTATGCTTACACTTGGGATATATTGCCCTTAAAAACCCCGATCGAGCCACCTTAAAGAGGGAGTGTGCAGTATATATCGTTAAAATACCTTCGTACTATCCCCTAAAATTTCACCTAGTGAGTGGTTACCCAGCCATCTTGCTCACGTCATGTAGGGAGTTCAAGCAACCAGGGCGACGGAAACGGAGACGTCATTTATTAAGCCCCGTGTAAACCGACCCAACATCGTTGGATGTTACATTTTGCCGTTTGCACACTCTGTTGTATGTTGTTGGGAGTTGTTGTGCAAAGTTTGAAATCTGTCAAACTTTTAGCCACGTGCAAACAGTCCCAACAACTCCAAACATTGTTGGGAGTTGTTGCGTCTGTTTGCACGTAGCTCAAAGTGCATTCGCGGTCTTTTAAAAGTTATGGCGGTTATTTCAACTGGGTCAGTTGGTCAAATGTGAGTTCTGCAAACATGAAAGTTTGCCTGGGCGAGTACCTTAAGCGAGAACATCAAAGTTTAACTGAAATAGAAAAAATTGCCATCTTTAATACGTCACATTAGAAAGTTCCACGTTTTAGTCATGCAGTGACGACAAAGAAATGTGCAAAAACTTGTACTGCACGTGGAGAGTCGATGTTTTGCTTATCAAACCAATAGGTGGTTTTCATGCAATCTCGGGAGACACAAATAACAATAGTGAACTGAACAAATGCTGGTGGACAAACAAAGCCAGCTAATGAGCGATCTTTTGTTTACCGTCCACCAGCATGGCGGCGATGACGTAACGTGAAAACCACCTATTGCTCTTTTTTGGAGTTACCGTTTCCGTTGC
The DNA here is from genome assembly GCA_942486025.1 of Porites evermanni. NCBI lineage: Eukaryota > Metazoa > Cnidaria > Anthozoa > Scleractinia > Poritidae > Porites > Porites evermanni. Next base: position 11,730 of record CALNXI010004235.1, read on the forward strand.
CGTGGCGTGGTTGAGGTAACCTGGATGAACACTTTTACTTAACAGACTTAATTTACTTATAGACCGGCAAAATTAAAAACCAAACAACTTGTGGATTCATACGAGTGAAATGAATACACAAGACCAAAATGCGCGTATATTTTCTGGCAATGAAATGCAACTTAAAGTTGTGGGAGTGATGTAATTTATAGCGTTCACGTTTCGCAGCCAAATGTATGTATTGCATTTGTTGATAGAGAGTTTTTAATATATGAATGAATTTGTAGAAAATATTAGCTGTAAAGGAGCTCACCAGCCAATTAAATAAACGTGTCTGTTTGTTTGGGCGAATAAGTGTTGTGTACATAATATTTTAGAGAAACGAAGGAGTGCTAATTTCCACCAAAATACAATTTTATTTCTCTAAAATATACCCAGCTATCAGTTGTTTCTCAGATTCCAAATACTTTAATGTTGAAACGAATTACGTCTCTTTTCACTGAATTATTTCTTGAAAATATATAATTGCAAAAATGGAGGCTAATTAATATTCTTNATAAACGTGTCTGTTTGTTTGGGCGAATAAGTGTTGTGTACATAATATTTTAGAGAAACGAAGGAGTGCTAATTTCCACCAAAATACAATTTTATTTCTCTAAAATATACCCAGCTATCAGTTGTTTCTCAGATTCCAAATACTTTAATGTTGAAACGAATTACGTCTCTTTTCACTGAATTATTTCTTGAAAATATATAATTGCAAAAATGGAGGCTAATTAATATTCTTATTCATTCATATGATCATTATTTTCTTGTAATTATATGATTTGCCGTCACAAACGCTATGCAGACAACTGCCCATCCAATCACGAACATGATCCACCAACGATTTCCAAATGGTGACGTGTGCTTGTTGTCATAGTAACCCGTTAGCTCTATTATTTTTTTCCTCCCACAGTAAGCTAGACAGGCGGGGATTACATATTGAACCCCCGCCCCGGCGTATGAGCCCGTAACCCCTACGAGAATTTCCAGGTTCTGGGTGATGAACGCCACTGCAATCGGTAGGGTAATTGTAACAAGGGGGAATACGATCCGGTCCACAACCCAGGGGTATGGGCTTCCCTCGCGATAGAAGAGATTCTTTAAATTGTCGCGGAGAGTTATGGAGATAATCGGAAAATTTGTGCTCAGAGTGAAGACAGGGAAGAGCGCGAGAAAGTATCCTGCGAATTTTCCACTGTTTCCCCAGAAGTTCAACGTGTAGAGATCTTTAAGTTCTTCCACTCGGAAAGCAAAGATAGCCGTGAATGATAAAAGAGAGTAAAAAACCAAGACAATAGCGAAGTCGGCGAAAAATAGCTGTGTGACGCGTGACTTGTTTTTCAATGGTGTTATCAAGGAAGGAATGGAGTGCTGGCACATGTACGAATACACACAGACACCAAACAGATTAGGAAGCCCCGAGAAGTCAGCGGCTGGTGTGTTGTGTCGGGGTTTGTATTTGATGATCCTCATAATAGCAAGGACAATCATCATGATAAAGGCTGTGGAAATGAAAAGATGTTGATCAGCTATGATTTTGCTAAGGTGGAGTCACAATTTAAAGAGCAAGGCCTTGGTTGGCTTGGTTGGCTATTTCCAACCGAATCCTTCAGGGTATTGCTCTCTTGTTCTAATTAAAACTTTTGTTATTTAAACCTCACTGGGATTACCAAATTTAAACCTGACAGAAAGAACGAAATGAAGTAAAAAGACGTCATAGTGCAAATTGGCCATAGGGAAAACAAAAGGCTATTATTGTCAAATAGCACCCACATAAAAATAATGTTTTCAAAGAATTGTACATCAATTTTTCGCACAAATTAAAAGGACGGTGAAAACGCCGTCCGGCCCGACATTTTAAAATATTTTTTCAAGTTTACCCGAATGTAATCCGCTTTAATCTTCTCCAGTTTTGCCCACCCATTACCCTGGGTGCCAGAGACTTTTCTAGCGCGGTTTCCGGTGGTTTCTGTCAAGTCTTTATAGTGACCCGCGCGAAAAGCTTTTTCGAGTTTTTCTCGCGGCTTCGGCCGTAGGCCGAAGATGTGTCGGCCTTCGGCCAACACCGAAAATTCCCGCCGCACGCGAGAAAAACCTTTGGTACCCGGGGTACCCACCCATGCTCTGTTCCCAATTTTTCTTTTACGCCTTTTAACGGTATCTAACAGATATTTTAAAAATTCCGTCTATTCTACGATCAGTTGGCATTTGCTGAAATTGTCTGAAAACCGTCAAAGCCCTTTTGCAAAATGTATATTATCACGACTAGGAACCTGAATCATACAAGCAGAGCAGGGAAAGACCCAGGTCCAATTGCCCTGGGCAGGTAAATTTTGATCCTGGACAAGTAAAAATAGAAGTTTGATGGCCCAGTGGGTATGTAAAATTAGCCTCAGTGGCCCCGTGCCTGTCTGCAAGTGTCAGCTTGGTAAAGGATAATTTCCATAAAGAAAGTACTATTTCAAAAGTGAAGACTGGAAGATTAGTAACACAACATTATAAGTTGAAAGCATGAATTCATTTAAAATCCAAGTCTACGTTTGTTGATTCGTGTCACTCCTTCGGTCGCCAAATTGGTCAAAACATAGTACCTTTCAAAGAACTATATATGATAAAGCATTGTGTGTACCCCTTGGGCAAGTCATGTTGAAGTGGGGGCAAGTGAAAACTATGATGTGTTTTCACTACTATGATTATCTTTTTCCTTGATACTTTGCCTTATCAGATACCAGGAAAAAAACTTAAAAAATACTATGAACATTCATCACTTAAAGGATTACAAGTGACCGAGTGTTACTTACCCATCCATCTCATAAAAGAAGTAAAAATCTGCAGGTATTTTGTCTTTTGAACATTGAAGAAAGTAAATGGTCCTAACGTGACCGCGAAAATCGCCTGTAAACAACAAAAGATAAGGGTTAGGCATCTACAGTATATTTGGGCTGTGTTTGGAGGCGATGCAATTTTTCTTCTCTTTTCAGTTTGTTTAGCCGTTTTGGATATACTTTGTAATTGGTCGCTCTCCTACCATGTCAATTTTTTTAGTTTTATGTTTATGCACAAGATTTCCTCTCGGGTTGTTTGCGAAATGGTAAGCACCCCAAGTTAGTACAACAACAACAACAACAACAACAACAACAATAAAGTAAGGCCTGTTTCAAACGTCGTGCTACTACCGTGCTAAGCTGGCTCGACTGTAGCTCGACTGCAGCACGACACTAGCACGACTTGGCTTCAGACGTCGAATTTAATTCAGTGGAATAGAACGGCTATTGCCGGAAACAAAACACAAAAATAAAGAAACGATTTAACAAACTATTAAATGTATTCTAATGTATTCAAAATTTATGAATTGAGTTCGGCACGGCAGTAGCACGACGTTTAAAACCAAGCCGAGCTACTGCCGCGTAGCACGCGGCAGTAGCTCGGCTTGGTTGCAAACGAAGGCGACACGTTTTACAGAGATTACAGAGAAGGTAGAGTTAGAGAAACTACTCAAGCCAACTATTTCCTTTAGTGATACGCGATAAAGTGTATCAGCTTCATTTCTGAATGACCGTAATCAGCAAAGAATCTATTTTTTTCGGAAATTTTAGCTGTAACTTCTCAGAACCAAAACTATCGGTTTTCACCTAGACGTAAGGTGTATTAATAGGTGTTCGACAGATGGTGGGAAATCATAATTTTTCAATTTCATTGAACGATGTAAATCTGAAAGCAAGATAAAAATCATACAGACACTGAAAAATGAAAATGGGCATACAAAAGCCATTTGTGTTAGGCCATCCCCTATTCTTTTCTCAGTCTGACCGACCCAAATTTTAGCCATTTCCAAACAAAAGAAAGACGTATTTGAACCTTTTTTGACTTGAACTAATTCTTTTAATCTGAAAATGAGCATTGTAATGACCTTTTCACGCATAGAAGTTTCGGTGGTGTATCCGTTTTGCTTTTACTATGACATCGACCATCATAATTTTCCGCCATAGTGAGTTTGTGTCGATTTGGTGACCATGCTTGTTGTTTTTAGTCTCCATGGCAATCAATGTCGTCCCCAGGGCTTTTCCCTTAAAAGCCCCACCCATTTTTTAAGGGAAAAGCCCTGGGGACGAGGTTGCATGGCAATGGGGCCATTTCATTCAATATTCGCCTCCACCCTCCCCTATGGATGAGATTTTCCGAGGGGGTATTTGAAAGTTATTTCCAAAGGGGTGGCTCTGTCGGCACCCTTTGATCTTTAGAAAATTTCTGAGGGGTACGAGAAAAAAATCCCTTTATATTTGTTTTGTACTTCTAAAGGGGGGGTGCTGTGTCGTTACTTTTGATCTTTTTTTCTTAGGGTGGGTAAAAGTCAACTCACCTTATCCACGGAGTCGGGGGGGGGGGG